>SJYA01002871.1:403989-437414 GCA_006410615.1 Neotragus moschatus
GCCAGAATACTGAAGTGGGTAGCCTTTCCTTTCTCCAGGGGATCTTCCCAACCCAGGGATCGAACCCAGGTCTCCTGCCTTGCAGGCAGATTCTTTACCAGCTGAGCCCCAAGGGAAGCCCGGAGAGGAAGACGATAAGAGTCAAACTTGGGAGAAAAGGAAAAGAAAAATAGAAACATCAATCACAGATGTCAAGGGAGAACCACAGAGGCTTGTATCACAAAGGTCAATGTAATAGAGAGAATATAGTTCTGAAGAGCTGAGTCCCACCCAGAGTGAAGGCGTGAGCCATCCCAGAAGACTTCCCAGAGGAGGCAAGTCCTACACCAGTTAGAAGCTGCTGTCAGCCTGAGAACATGAGTTTCATGGGAAGAAAGCTGCAGGGGCCCTGAGAGGGAGAGTGAGCTGAGGGTAAGACACTGCCAGGAAGTCAGGAGGAAGAGTGGATCTAGTGGCTATTATCGGCGCTGCACAAATATTGTTGTTTTGACTGGTAGTGAGAATTGGGTTTATTTTTCAACAGGAACCACAAGTGTGATGCTCAGGTTCCTTTTAGAACATGACACCATGGAAGGAGCAACAATCTCTGGCCTCGACTCTCCCACTTTTCCTGGTGAGGCACACGCGTGCACAATGGGTCTTAAAAAATAACCCAAACCGCAGATGTTTAATCCACCAACACCAAGGGTCTGCTAGAAATATCTCACTTTCTACAATGGTAAGAACATTGCACTTTTTCAAAATAAGTAAAGCACTCACAACAGTGCCTGGACCATTAAAATAAAAAAAAACTCCTCGAATGCCTTTACTATTATTTGGAGGCTGAATAGCTCAGCAGCTACGAGCATGGACACAGCAGCCACGGCATCTGAAGTCAGAGGTCAGCTTCACTGCTTATTGGCTGTGAGACCGCGGGCAACATGCTTAACCTTTCTGTGCTTTCATTTCGCCATCTAACATGGGATTAATAATAGTACCTCGCTCATGCACATAAAGAGACTGGAAAATGGCCTGGCTCAGAGTAAATGCTGCCAATGTGATAGTCATAAAAACACCACCATCATCACCTTCTGCCCTGGAGGGAACCAGAAATGACCAAAGTCCCTGAAGCTTTCGCCATAGACTCCCATCCCCCTCCTCCCTGCTGAACACCAACCGTAGCTTGGACAGTAGTGCCCTGGGACTCAGAGAGAGGGAGAGACAGACAGAGAGGACACGTGTGATCTCATTCATACAGGAAACATCAGATACCTAAAGACTTGACCCCAAGACGGTGTAAACTTCTCCACCCCAAAACTACATCCAGAGGCCGAGCCACAACTACTTATGAGTCTCCTGGGGAGAAGACATAGCCATCTCCCCGCCCCAAGTTGACTCTGCCTGTACCAATTAAGTTCCAGTCCTGGGGCTGGCAGGTGAACTGAAGCTTGGATCTGGTCCGGGTTGAATCTCTCTTCGTGGTTGGGTTTGTCTGGGGAGGGAGGAGGTGAGGATCCCTGCACATCATTTTCAGGTTTGCCTTGGAGCCATCCAAAACCACCTGGAAAACTCTCAGCATTGAGTTTACATCCCTGTTGCCAAGCAGACTAGAGAGGTTGCTGAGCTCTTGAGTATGTAACTTCTAGGACAATTTGCTTTTCCAAGTTCTTAGGCTGAGGCTGCTGGTCCCAGGAATCACATTTTAAGAACCAAGCATAGGTTTAGGAGCTGGAGTCTAGACACACATCTGTCTGAATTCTAGTTCCACTCCTAGGGGCTGTGTGACCTTGGCCAGGTTACAACTTGTTGGGCTGCAGTCTTCCCACTTCTAAAACTGGGACTCGAATGCCTAGTCTCAGGATGACTGTGAGGTTCCATAAGGACATGGAGGCAAAGCCACCAACCAACACAGCATCTGGCCCCACTAAGTAGACTGTGTGTTGACTATTATTATTCCTCCAGTGGGTGGGATGGGTGAGTTGCCTCCAGGATCTTCCCTTCCTCAAGGATGCACGTCCAGTNGGGGGCGGGGCTCAGGGGTGGCCCTCTGCCTTGCTGTCAGAGAGGTGTGTATACTGGAAACCAATTTGCACTGTTCCCTTCGCCCACCTCCACCTGCTAAGAAGGTGGAAGCAGGAAAAAGCCTCTGAGATCAGTGAAGTGCCAGCCCTGGGTCAGGCACTTGTCAGATGATATTTGCAATATCATCTCAATACTTGTAAGGTGATATCTGGCCCAGGGCAGTGCAGGTAATTTCAAAATTCTCTGGTGTTGGAACCAACTGTATTTGTAGGACTGGGGCCCTGAGGATGACAGCCTCTATAGAAGGGGTCCAGGGCTCTGCCCTTAGACCTTTCCTGCCTGGTACTGTCATTAGACCTGCCACCGCCCACCTACCGAGTTTCTAGAGAGGGTCATGGAAGGGGGAGGTGGTAGTTGCTAATGAATATTGTGGAAAACAGAATTCAGAGGGCATTCTTGTTACCAGAAGCTTGGCTTCTCTGTACACTGGTGCCAAATCAAATCCTGGACGTAGAGTTTCAGGTGAAGTAGAAAAGGATAGCTTTATTGTTTTGCCAGGTGAACGGACACACACCAAGCTTCTGCCTCAAAAAACGGTGTCTCGACCACAAAGGTTCTGATGAGGGTTTTCATAAGAATGGGCTTCCTGGGTGTCTCAGATGGTAAAGAATCCACTTACAATGCAGGAGACCTGGGTTTGATCCCAGGGTTGGGAAGATCTCCTGGAGATGGGAACGGCTACCCACTCCAGTATTCTTACCTGGAGAATTCCATGGACAGAGGAGCCTGGTGGGCTACAGTCCATGGGGTCCCAAAGAGTTAGACACGACTGAACCACTAACATCTTCACCTTTATAACAGTGAGTCAAACGTGAGGTTTCTGACAAGATTAAGGTGTAAGCAGGGTTTGCAGTCCTTAGTCTCAGGTGGTCTAGTCTCCTAATCTTGATGAGTTTCTCTGGTCCCTTTAATCTTGCCTCAGGTGGTTAGTAGTAATGAACAGATGTGAGAGTTGGACCATAAGAAGGCTTGATCACTGAAGAATAGATGCTTTCCAACTGTGGTGCTGGAGAAGACTCCTGAGAGTCCCTTGGGCTGCAAGGAGATCAAACCAGTCAATCCTAAAGGAAATCAACCCTGAATATTCATTGGAAGGACTGCTGCTAAAGCTGAAGCTCCAGTACTTAGAGCACTTGATGCGAAAAGTCAACTCATGGAAAAGACCCTAATGCTGGGAATGATTGAAGGTAGGAGAAGATAATGGTGACCTCCTTCCAAAGGTCCCATGCATACATTGTCACACTCAGTGCCCCCGATTCTGCAGCAGGCCGTCGCCAACCCACACCTCTGCCAGAGACTCCTGGACACTCACAGGCAAGTCTGGGTCAGTCTCTTGTGGGGTCATTGCTCCTTTCTCCTGGGTTCTGGTGCACACGAGGTCTTGTTTGTGCCCTCCGGAGTCTGTTTCCCCAGTTGTGTGTAAGTCCTGTAATCAGATCCCACTGGCCTCCAAAGTCAAATTCCCTGGGAGTTCTTAGTCCCTTTGCCAGATTCCCAGGTTGAGAAATCTGTTGCAAGTCCTAGGACTTTCTTCGCAGTGCGAGAATTTCTGTGGTATAAGTGTTCTGCAGCCTGTGGGTCGTCTGCTCTGCAGCTCTAGGTGAGGTTAATGGTGACCTCCTCCAAGAGGGCTTATGCCATAGGCTGTGTGACCAAGTCTCCTGAACCCAGAGCCCCTGCCCCTGCGGCAGGCCACTGCTGACCCGTACTTCCTCAGGAGACACTCAGACACAGTTTTGGCTCAGTCTCTGTGGGGTCTCTGGGGCCTGGTGTGCACAAGATTTTGTTTGAACCCTTTGAGCATTGCTGGCAGATATGGGGTTTGATTCTAAACGCGATTTTGCCCCTCCTGCCATCTTTCTGGGACTTCTCCTTTGCCCTTGGACTTGGGGTATCTTTTCTTGGTGGGATCCAACATTCTCCTGTCAATGGTTGTTCAGCAGTGAGTTGTAATTTTGGAGTCCTCGCAGGAGAAGAGGAACATACATCCTTCTACTCCACCATCTTGAGATCAAATATATGGCTGGATGGCACCACCAACTCTATGGACATGAGTCTGAGTAAACTCTGGGAGTTGGTGATGGACAGAGAAGCCTGGCGTGCTGCAGTCCATGGGGTCACAGAGTCAGACATGACTGAGCGACTGAACTGAACTGAGAAGGAGAAGGGGGCGGCAGAGGATGGATGGTTGGATAGCATCATCGACTCAATGGACATGAGTCTGAGCAAACTCAGGGAGATAGTGAAGGACAGGAAGCCTGGTGTGCTGCCATGCATAGGGTCCCAAAAAGTCAGGCACAACTGAACAACAACAGGTGTTTTCTTGGCTTCCCCACCCTTGATTAGCAGCTGTTGGAATCCACCCTTTGGAACGCAGGGAAGGCCATGAGGAAGGCTGGAGTCTTACCTACAAGATATGGGGGAAAGAAAGACATCCACATCTGGGATCCCCACAGGCCCTGCTCAGTTTCAGTCTCCCCCCTGAATGATGACTTGGTGTCATTCAATTTTCTAGAACAGCCACTGAGACTGCATGCAAAGCCCTAAGGAACCAAAGAGACAAAGGGATCACTGCCCTTGGTGCAGGTAGGGGATTGAGTGGAGCGACAGGAACCAATGCCAGACTCAGAGGCTGCCCAGCCCCCCACTCCCATCTCCATGGAATGATTAGCCTGGGGGGTGGGGCTGGGGAGAAGGGTTTTCTGGGGATGGGCTTATCTGAACTGAATTTTGAAAGGCAAATCAGAAAATAGGGCTTCCTGCCCAGATAGGATTAGTGTGACAACCAAAAGATATAATGGATGGGGAATAACTACAGGATTAGTGTGAAAATGAAACAAGACAATGGAGGGGGAAAGTATCTTGTGACCTGGTTTTTAAAAAAACAGTTTCGAGGTCCTGTTATGACAAGTGAGGAAACAGGCTCCGGGAGGGCATGACTTGCTCATAGTGAGTCAATAATTTAAAGGCAAACACAAGACTTGAATCCAGATCTTCTGATTCTAGAATTAGGTTTTGGGTCTTCTACACTGACTTCTGCTTCACTGACTATGCTAAAGCCACAACAAACTGTGGGAAATTCTTAAAGAGATGGGAGTACCAGTACCTGACCTGTCTCCTGAGAAATCTGTATGCAGGTCAAGAAGCAACTATTAGAACCAGACATGGAACAACAGACCGGTTCAAATTTTAGAAAGGAGTATCAAATTTAGGAAAGGAGTATGACAAGGCTGTATATTGTTACCTTGCTTATTTAATTTCTATGCAGAGTACATCATGTGAAATGTTGGACTGGATGAAGCACAAGCTGGAATCAAGATTGCAGGAAGAAGTAGCAACAACCTCAGACATGTAGATGATATCACTCTGATGGCAGAAAGTGAATAGGAACGAAACAGCCTCTTGATGAGAGTGAAAGAAGAGCATGAAAAAGCTGGCTTGAAATTCAACATTCAAAAAACTAAGATCATGGTATCTGGTCACATGACTTCATGGCAGATAGAAGGGGGAAAAGTTAGAAGCAGTGACAGATTTATCTTCTTGGACTCCAAAAATCACTGTGGACAGTGATTGCAGCCATGAAGTTAAAAGACACTTGTTCCTTGGAAGGAAAGCTTCCTTTCCAATGACAAACCTAGAGAGCATACTAAAAAACAGAGACACTACTTTGCTGACAAAGTTCTGTATAGTCAAAGCTGTGGTTTTTCCAGTAGTCATGTACAGATGTGAGAGTTGGACCATAAAGAAATCTGAGCACTGAAGAATTGATACTTTTGAATCATGGTTCTGGAGACAACTCTTGAAAGTCTCTTGGACCACAAGGATATCAAATCAGTCAATCCTAAAGGAAATCAAGCCTGTATATTCATTGGAAGGACTGAAGCTGAAGCTGAAGCTTCAATACTTTGGCCACGATGCTAAGGGTCGACTCATTGGAAAAGACTCTGATACTGGGAAAGACTGAGGGCAAAAAAGAGAAGGGGGCAGCAGAGGATAAGATAGTTAGATACCATCAACAACTCAATGGGCATGATTTGAGTAAACTCCAGGAGATAGTGGAGGACAGAGGAGGCTGGCATGCTGCAGTCTGTGGGGTTGCAAAGTCGGACACAACTTAGAGACTGTACAACAACATACTGATTTCTCCAGAGAGTGAATTCCATTGTAAAATTGCTTTTCTTAGAATCTTGTTTTATGAAGAGTAACACAGAGTAGGAGTCTTTTACACTCTAGTAAAAATTAGTGGTCAGCACACTTTGCAAAGAGATAGCAAAGAATAGGACAGTGAAGGAAATGTAAAAGTGGAGAGGGAGGTTGGGAATGAAAAGGGACAATTTGGGAATATGTAAGACTTGGGTCCAGGAGAGTTTTAAAGAGCCTAGACAGGGAGGGATAAGAAAGTATGTCTAGAAGTAAAGAGATAACTCAGGAAAGAGAGTGAGGATGCCAAACACAAACTTTGTCAGATTATCAAAGAGCTTGGTGCCCAGGCTCTTCCTCTTCAGAATGACAAGCTGAGCCTGGTATTAGATTGTAGAGATCTCTTTCCATAGATCCTCTCTGAACCTGTGACTCATGGCAGAGCTGCTCTAGGGACAATCAGGACCTCCACTTCCACTCCCCTTCCTTGTGTCAAAGGGAAGAATAAATGAGAATCTGAGATGATCATTCAGGCTTCCCGGACCATCCTTACTTCCATCCCGAACAGGGCGTAAAGAGCTTTGGTGGATTTCTTTCACTCGTTTGCTACAAACCGTAAGCTGACAGTGGATTCTTGGTCATGCCGTGAAAATGCTGAGTCTAGAACCTCATCTTCAAGTTAAATAGATTCTGAGGGTAATACATTTTTTAAAAACCCTTGTTGACTTCCACCCTCCACTACCTACACCCTCCATCTACCTACATCATCGCCATCTGTGGAGAACAAATTCAGAAGAAACAAAAAAGTATGAAAAAGAAAATTAAAGTCACCCATGATCCCACTCCCTAAGTGAAAAAACAATGGTGGACACTTATGTATTTCCTTGCAGTCTTTTTTTTAATTATTTATTTTTTAATTGAAGGATAATTGCTTCGCAGAATCCTTTCAGTGTTTATTCCATATGTACATGTAAAGTATTCCACAGAGCCCCAGACCACATAAAGACCTTCTTTATATGCAACCTCCTGCCTCCTAGGAGGAAAAGGCAACAGTCTCCTTTTATTGTTGTTTTTCTTTCTTTTTTAAATTTTATTTTACAGTTTATTTTTTGGCCACAGCCCCTGGCATGTGGGAACAGTCTCCTTTCTAGAAAAGCTCTGGGCACCCACAGAAATGTAGATCTGTGGATCTTCCTAGTGGATCCAGGTACCAAGTCATTATGTATTGATCCTTCAGGCTGATTTACATGAGCATCCCTGGGACATTGACTAAACCCTACTCCTGTAAATACAGAGGTTATTCCATCTCCCACACTCCACACAAGCTCTGCCTTCGGCTGGAAACTTGAAGATTCCCACTGCACTTCACTCTTTCAGCTTGTCCCTAGCTCCCAAGGAGCTTGGCTCAGCTCATGTCTGTGTTTGCTGTGGCCTCAGGGTTTGAATGCTCTCTTATTCTCAAAATGAATGGTCTCTGTCTCAACTTGGGCTTCCCACGTGGTGCTAATGGTAAAGAACCCGCCTGCCAATGCAGATGGGGCTTCTCTCCCTGGGCTGGGAAGATCCCCTGGAGGAGGGCATGGCAACCCACTCTAGCATTCTTGCCTGGAGAATTCCATGGACAGAGAAGTCTATGGTCTATAGGGTCACAGAGAATTGGACATGGCTGAAGCGACTTGGCACTGGCATTGTCTTGACTTGGTCCATGCAAAGCATTAGGCCACTCACCACCTTGTGGCATNGGGCATGGCAACCCACTCTAGCATTCTTGCCTGGAGAATTCCATGGACAGAGAAGTCTATGGTCTATAGGGTCACAGAGAATTGGACATGGCTGAAGCGACTTGGCACTGGCATTGTCTTGACTTGGTCCATGCAAAGCATTAGGCCACTCACCACCTTGTGGCATTCATGCCTGTCAACTCCATCTTTGAAAAGGCTTTGATGGGCAGGACTTCCCAGGCAGTCTAATAGTTAAGACTCCACAATTCCACTGCAGGAAGCACTGGTTTTGATCCGGAGTCAGGGAACTAAGATCCCACACACTGAGTGGCACGACCAAAGAGTAAAAAGAAAAAAANTGTGGCATTCATGCCTGTCAACTCCATCTTTGAAAAGGCTTTGATGGGCAGGACTTCCCAGGCAGTCTAATAGTTAAGACTCCACAATTCCACTGCAGGAAGCACTGGTTTTGATCCGGAGTCAGGGAACTAAGATCCCACACACTGAGTGGCACGACCAAAGAGTAAAAAGAAAAAAAGAAGGTTTTGATGGGCATTAGTTGATGATAATAGTAGCAGCCACTCCATGCTGGGCTAAACACTGTAGTGGGCTCTTTATATTGTGATCTGATCTAATCCCGCAGTCCAGAGAACCAGACATTCCTAGATCCCGCTTTACGGATGGGGAAGCTGAATCTCAGAGTGGTAGGATGATTCGCCTGAGGATACCTGCTGTGACAGTCTAAAGCCATTGACCTTCCCACTGCTCTCCTCTGTTCCCATTATGCCCAGTGAAAAAACATGTTTATATACAGGTGCCAACGGGAATTATTGCTTACCCAAGATAAGCTGATGTTGCCACACTGCTCTGATATCATTCCCACCAAAAGCAAAAAGATTGGTTCCTTTTGTGAACCTGAGCGGCCTTATTTTCTCTAAAAGCATAGATTTCAGGAGAACACTTAAACCGTGGAAACAGTTCTGCCGCCTTCATGACTACCTACAGGCATGCCAAGGCCAGCATATCTACTCACTGGACTTCCACCAGGTGTTCAGACCCTTGGGTATCGCCTCACCATTCAGTCAGTCCTNTTTGCACAAGGAGTTCCATATGCCGCTTGTGAATCTGGCTTTCTCAGCACATTCCTGGGACACACCCAGTCGTGGGTTCATGTTCATCGCTGTTTGCTAGCTCATTAGAGGGATATTTTGTAACTTATTTATCCATTCTGCCCTCCATGAGTTGTTGGATGTTTCCAGTGGTTGACTCTTAGACCTGATGCTGTGATGAACATTTTTGAACAGTCTCATGGTGAGCAGAGGCCTGCATCTCTGTCAGAAAGAAACCTAGAAAAGAAACTGTTTGGTTACAGGATATGCCAGTGGTCAGTTTTCAAGATATCGCCAAACAGTTTTCGAAAGTGGTTGCACAACCTTTATTTTTTAAATACAAGAGAAAGTCTAAGCTCATATAACCAGCTGCATTCTCACCACCACCATTTCACACACTGTGTGTGGTGGGAGGAAGGCGCTGGTAATCGTGTTCGCGGGGAAGGAGGGGACTTGGGTGTTTGGAGGACAGGGCTGAGGGAGACAGATGTCACTCAGCACTCCTTACACCCAGTGGTAAAGAATTTGCCTGCCAGTGCAGGAGATGTGAGAGGCGTGGGTTTGATCCCTGGGTCAGGAAGATCCCCGGGAGCAGGGCATGGCAACTCACTCCAGTATTCTTGCCTGGAGAATCCACATGCACAGAGGAGCCTGGCAGGCAGGGAAGGAGATGGGGGGCAGCTCCCCACAGTCCACATATATTCGCCACTGCCTCCCTCCATGTGCTTTTGGGTGGTACTTCCCTTCTTCCCTTCCCTCCTGTCACCCTGCCCTTCCCACCCTTCCTAACTAACAAGTCTTTTCCACATCATCTCCAGGGAATCTGGAATGTGATTTGATCTGCGTTTGTTGCTTCACTCCTGTTCTGTCTCCTCTGTTCCCTCCAAGGCTCTGTATTCCTGCTCCCCATGTCATGCTGGGGGCTCCTTCCTGGTGGGAATGGGGCCTCCCTCCTCAGACTAGGGGCTCTCTGCTCCCTGATAACTGTTGGCATTTAGGTAAAAGCTAAGAGCAGAGTGTTGTGTGGGGAGTGTCACTCTCAGACAGGAATCTAAGGGTGAGTAGAAAGAAAGAGCTGTTAAAAAAAAACCCCGAGAAGGTGTCTGTAGAGCACGTGGGCTTCCCCCTTCTCTTTTAATGAAGAAGAGTGGTTCTAGGTTACACTTTATGTGCGTACTAAGCTGCTTCAGTCGTGTTCGACTCTTTGCAACCCCATGGACAGTAGCCCGCCAGGCTCCTCTGTCCATGGGATTCTCCAGGCAAGAATACTGGACTGGGTTGCCATTCCCTTCTCCAAGGGATCTTCCTGACCCAGGGATCAAACCCAGGTTTCCTGCATTGCAGGCAGATTCTTTACCNTGTGCGTACTAAGCTGCTTCAGTCGTGTTCGACTCTTTGCAACCCCATGGACAGTAGCCCGCCAGGCTCCTCTGTCCATGGGATTCTCCAGGCAAGAATACTGGACTGGGTTGCCATTCCCTTCTCCAAGGGATCTTCCTGGCCCAGGGATCAAACCCAGGTTTCCTGCATTGCAGGCAGATTCTTTACCATCTGAGTCACCAGGGAAGCCCATTGTATAGTAGATTATTTAAATCAGGACTATGTTTAGTGGGCCACTATATCATGGCCCCTTTAATACAAATAAGGGTCGTGGTCCCGAAACGGGATGGAAAAGAATTTCCAGACCTGAGAGCCCTGTTTTGGGGGGCCAGGCTCGCTGGGAGGCTGACGTTGCTCTGCTGAACTTGTGACTAAAGATGGTCCCCTGGCTTGATGTGATTTTTAGATGTGGCGGGAAGATCCCCTCCCACACGCGGGTCTTTCCCCTGCTGCTACTGCTAAGTCACTTCAGTCGTGTCCAACTCTGTGCGACCCCATAGATGACAGCCCACCAGGCTCTCCGGTCCCTGGGATTCTCCAGGCAAGAACACTGGAGTGGGTTGCCATTTCCTTCTCCAACGCATGAAAGGGAAAAGTGAAAGGGAAGTCGCTCAGTCGTGTCCGACCCCTAGCTGGCCTCAAACCTCACCGCTATTGAAGCTTAACTGTAGATCCGCAGTGGGTTGTGGGACCGGAAGCCCCAGTGTGGGAGAGAGCTCTCTCTCAGAAAGAGAATTCAAATGGCGATTTTTACAAAAATATGCGACCCTGGGGACACCACGCCGGGGTCCATGGCAGCCTGGGAAGGACCTGTTGTAAACCGAGGCAGAGGCTGAAGCCGCAGCTTCTTGAGCTTTGCGTAAACCCAGCTCACTGCTTCTTGGAAATGCAGAAATGAACGAAAGCGCTGATCCTCCAGACGAAGCTCTTGGGAAGGCGCTGGGCACTGAGGAACGGCTTTCTGACAGGTCAGGAGGGGGCGCGGGAGGGGCGTGGCCTCGAGAAGACTGCAGGAAGGGGCGGTGCCTGAGGCTCCCCCCACACCTGGCCGACCTTCCCTCCCCCGCCCTCTCCCGCACCCCCACGGGCTCAGCGCTCAAAGAATCTGCCTCCGCACTTGTAGCTAGTGGCAGCCTCTCTTCCCCTTTCCCAGCAGTCAGCGAGGCGTGCTCTACGCGGAAATATGGCCCAGTTTGAGCTTAGCCTCACCTGGGGGTGCCTTGAGAAGAGAAAGCAGTGGCCCCTGAGGGAAAAGCGGGTGGGCTGGTTCTACACCAACCCTGACTGGACTTTTCCCTCTCTGGGTCTCAGCCTTCACTCTGATTCAATGAAGAGATTGGGATAAATCCGTTTGTACCAACCAAAGGCTTGTGAGAGCCCAAGGTCTCCCAGAGTCTTCCTCGTTGTCGTTCAGTTCCCATTCTATTTCATATTGCTGCTGCTAAGTCGCTTCAGTCGTGTCCGACTCTGTACGACCCGACCCCATAGACGGCAGCCCACCAGGCTCCCCCGTCCCTGGGATTCTCCAGGCACGAACACTGGAGTGGGTTGTCATTTCCTTCTCCAACGCATAAAAGGGAAAAGTGAAAGGGAAGCGGCTCAGTTGTGTCCGACTCTTCGCGACCCCATGGACCACACAGCCTACCAGGCTCCTCCGTCCATGGGATTCTCCAGGCAAGAGTACTGGAGTGGGGTGCCATCGCCTTCTCCGTCTATTTCATACAGTTTTACTAAATTAAATAATCATTTTCCACACCCTTTCTAATTAGAAGGCCTTTCTAATTAGGACGCAAACCCAGAAGTCATAAAAATAGAAGCTTGATAAATTCCACTCCAAAAAATTATACATATATATTTCAAAATTTTCTGCATGACAGAAATTATGATAGCAAAACTAAAGGATAAACAACAAACTTGAAAAAGTATTTGTGGTTAATGTCATAAACACACAGCTGATTTTCCCTCATAAATAGTTGGTCACTCAGTCGTGTCTGACTCTTTGTGATCCCATGGACTGTAGCCTGCCAGGCTCCTCCATCCATGGTATTTTCCAGGCAAGAATACTGATGTGGGTTGCCATTTTCTTCTCCAGATCATAAATAAGGAGCTCCTCCAAATCAATTAAAAAAAAAAAAAAACCCTTACAATCCTCAACAGAAAAAATGAACAAGGTATATCAACAGACAATCTGCAGGCAGAAAAAAATTCAAATGACTCAAACATTTGAAAAGATGCCAATCTCACCTGCAATAAGAGAACTGCATATTTAAACCAGCACTAACATACCACTTCCACCTATCAGATTGGCTACGATCAAACATTCAACAGTACCCTGAGTTGGCAAAGATGTGTAGAAACAGCACTCAGATCTTTCTGCTGAGTATGTAAATTGGAACAAACCCTCTGGAGAACAGTCTGGCAGTAGCTATTGAAATTATAAATGCATGTTGAATTCAACCCCGTAATTCCACTTTGCTGTTGTAGTTTTTACATTTAAAACCACCTAACCCTATTAACTGCTTAAAAATAAATGAGAACAAATTAAAAAGCTTCCCCCAGAGCAATGGGNGAGTATGTAAATTGGAACAAACCCTCTGGAGAACAGTCTGGCAGTAGCTATTGAAATTATAAATGCATGTTGAATTCAACCCCGTCATTCCACTTTGCTGTTGTAGTTTTTACATTTAAAACCACCTAACCCTATTAACTGCTTAAAAATAAATGAGAACAAATTAAAAAGCTTCCCCCAGAGCAATGGGAGTACTTACTGAGTGAGCAAGTAGTTCTTGTGACTGGCCTCTCCAGGGCACAGCTTCTTACTCAGCAGCACATGATGGTCGGTGTGTATTTTTTGACCATTAAACAACTTTAAATAGTTTTTCAATACTGTCATTTATCATTTTATGTCTAACCACAATGGCTGGTTGGTTAGTAAGGAGAAAGAGAAAAAATATTGATGCTGAAGCACAGCAACTTCACGAGGAATCTTGCAATTTGCCTCAAAGCGTTCATCACCAGGTTTATAATTTGCATTCATCTTTGATTGAAATTATTGGGTTGGCCAAAAAGGTTGTTCGGTTTTAAGTGAAAATACAAGACATATTTTTTTTATTTTCACCAAGAACTTTATTGAGCAACACGTTCACCAACCAAAAGAACTTTTTGGCCAACCCAGTATTTAAAACACAACAAGACATCTTGGGTTCTTCCAAAAAAAAAATTAAAGCAAATGCTGATTTCTTCCAATTCAGCTTTGCTTTTATTGGAAGTGGAGACTGTATAGTGTTAAAGATGGAGACATGCTTAGAAAAACCAGCCTGAAAGTTTCTCTCCCACTGAGTAGAAACCATGCTTAAAATGTATGGGAGGGAACCTGCTGATTATTCATGATGGAAAATGCAAGAATTCCATGCACCACATCCTGAAATTGTTGATGTTCCAACATATAAAATGGTATCAAGCCACTTTTAAATACATTCGATCCCTACCTAAACATGATATAACTTATCATTTTGACGTTATCCAACAAATCATGTTCTTGCTTAGATAGTTAAGTGGCAGTTACACTGGAAAAACTCAACATTAGTCTTTATACATTACGTGGCTCAAACAGTAAAGAATCTGCCTGCAATGTGGGAGACCTAGGTTTGATCCCAGGGTTGGGAAGATTCCCTGGAGAAGAGAATGGATACCCACTCCAGCATTCTTGCCTGGAAAATTCCATGGACAGAGGAGCCTGGTGGGTTTCCATGGGGTTCACAAAGAGCTGGACCTGACAGAGTGACTAATATCCACACTTTAGTTAAAATGAACTTTACTATAAAACTTTAATAATACATCTCTAATATCTACATATATATATATTACTGAAAAACACTTAAAATTTCGAAAAGTGCTAAAATGCCCTTTAAAACATTTTTTTGGCAATTCTCAATACATATTAGTGTTGAAAATGTCAGAAACTTTTAAATAAATAAGAAATGCTATCCAACTTACGACATTCTTGGCTTCTACGACTTCACAGCTGGACATATGATTCCTTAGCATTTGGTACCACAGCTACACAGATGCTGATAAAAGAAGTCAAGTGAGAGTTAAACTATTTTTTTTCGTGGACTGTTCCTATTTTCAGCAACTTAAAAATACTCATGATCTTGCTTCAGATTTGCAAAACTTCCATGTGTTAGTCGCTCAGTCGTATTGAGACAAACAAAGAAACTTCTAGTATCTATCTGTCTAGGTTTTTGCACTTTATAGATGAGGACACTGAGACCCAGAGAGGTTGACATCACTTGCCTAAGATGTGGAAAGCCAGATCTCCAGCTCCTTGACCTGTCACGCAGACGTGGCTGTGACTATAACAACCCCCAGCTTCCCCCCCCACCCCCAGCCCCAGCCTTCTCCTCCCATTCTCCTTGTAATCTGGAGACAAACCTGGTGCTTTGGTGGTAAAGTAACTCGGAACAATGGTGCCTGGGCTCTGGGAGATAGGCCAAGCCTGAAGGGCTGTCGAGTGGCAAGGGCCTTAGTGGGGACCTTTGTAGGATGTAGGGGGCATTAAATCAGCGTCAGCAGTTCTGTTCCATGGACCGCTCAGTGACGCTCAGTGCTCATCAGTGCCTGACGGGGCCAAAGCCCCTGGAAAACCACCTAACCAGGCTTTGGTAAATGTTTAAGCACTGGGGATGGGTGGTGGTGGTAAGGAGTAAGACTTGGGACTGAGGGGGTAAGGGGAGGGTGTTCAAGTGCAAGAAGCACAGAAACAGAGACTGTACCCCCAGGGGTGGTTGTCCTCACCTCCATCCTGCTCCTCCGAGGCCAGGAAGGGCCAGGAAGGGGCGGCAGGGTCTGCTGGCAAGGCCCTAGCTCAGAAGTCCTGCTCTGAGCCGTTCCTAGCAAGGAACTCATTTTCCCACTCCGGTCCCAATCAAGATCGGCTAAGTTGGGACTGGGCACAGCATTGGAGTTTGGCTAATTCTTTCTTGGGGTCAGATTCTTCGGGGGTATGCAGCTATCTGGCCTCTCTACTCCCATCCCTTTGCCATCTCCTGACCAGGCCAGTTCACGGGCCTCTGCCTTCACAGGACTTTAGACTTCTCCCAGGCACAGAGCCACTGACCCCTGAAAGTCCCCTGGCTCAGGCAAGTGGAAAATAGTAAGAGTTAGTGTAGCTGAGTCATAGAAGAGAGAGTGCAAGCTGGACCCGTGAACAAGGCCTGCTCTCCTTTGGCAGAGTCCACTGGGCTTCCCCAGTGGACTTGCCGCCAGCCAGAAGCGCTTGCCTTAAACAGCCAGCTCTTCTTCTTCACCATCTGGTTCGTCATCACCACCATTTGACGACTAGGCAGAGTATTGCACAACTGGAGTTTTGTTCCACATAATGTGTCTGCCCTGGATTGGAACCAGTGCCTTTGGGGCCAGAAGATCACTTAGCCCTGTGTTGAGGCTCTTGGTTCCCGTTTCTCCTAAATGGTCCAGTGTTCTCCTAAATAGTCCATTTGGTGTTTGTAGTGACTTTATAAAACACAACCACTGCAAATAATGAAAAGTGGCTATTTATACAAACATGTCCTAGCTCCTTTCTAAGGCCTAGAAGTAATGACACCCCAGTAACAGCAGCCCAGTAAGCCCCCAGATCATAGTTTCTAGATACCACCCTCCACTGAAACAAGCCAGAGCTCCTGTAGCAATGGCTGATTCCAGGGCCAGAGCAGGGAAAGTAGAGTCTGGCACATTTGCTTGTGCCAGAATATAACAAAATGCTCAGAGAATGATGTATGTGTGTGTGTGTGTGTGTAAGTCACTCAGTAGTGTGTGTGTGTGTATGTGTAAGTCACTCAGTCGTGTCTGACTCTTTGCAACACCAGGTACTATAGCCTGTCAGCCTCCTCTGTCCATGGAATTCTCCAGGCAAGAATACTGGAGTGGGTGGTCATTTCCTTCTCCAAGGGATCTTCCTGATCCAAGGATCAAACCTGGGTCTCCTGAATTGCAGGTGAGTGCTTTACCGTCTGTGCTATTAAAGTTTGTCATAAATATATGTTTAAACAAATAATGCTTTAATTGTTAGTATATTTTATTTATTTATTTATTTTTGGCTGTACTGGGTCTTCACTGCTGCAAGTGATTTTCTCTAGTGTGGAGAGCAGGGGCGACTCTCTAGTGCATGAGCTTCTCATTTTGGTGGCTTCTCTTGTTGCAGAGTACAGGTTCTCCGGCACTCAGGCTTCAGTAGGTACGGCGTGTCGGCTCAGTAGTTGAAGCTCATGAGCTCGAGACACAGAGTTCAGTAGGTGTGGTGCACAGGCCTAGTTGCCCTGCAGTGCGTGGAGTCTTCCCAGACCAGGGATCTAACCCGTGTCTCCTGCATTGGTGGGCAGATTCCTTATCAGTGAGCCAACAGGGAAGCCTTAATGGGTGTTTATTAAAAGACAGGTAGGACTTCCCTGATGGTACGGTGGTTAAGAATCTGCTTTGCACAGCAGGAGACACGGGTTCAATCCCTGGTCAGGAAACTAAGATCCCACCTGAGACGGAGCAACTGAGTTCTGCACACTGCAACTACTGGGCCCACAGGAAAGGATCCCACATGACGCAAATAAGACCTACATGCCGCCAAATAAATAATTAAATTAAATATGTTAAAAAGAGAGAGAAGGTGACAAAGCAAATGTGGAGAAATGTTGAAGAATCTGGATAAAAGGGACAAAATATGGAGAGATGTTGAAGAATCTGGATAAAAGGGACAAGAGCATTCTTAGCACTGTCCTTGCAGAGTTTCTGTAAAGTTGAAATGATCTTAAAATATTTAAGACATGTAAAAATGAAGTATACCCAAATGCTTTGCAAACTGCAGGGAAGCTAAGGAGGGGACTGTTGTTATGTAACGTGTTAGAATGTGTGATTATTCTCAGGAGGTATGCTGTGCGTGTAAGGGGGTGGGTGGCAGTGTTGCCAAGAAGTGTGTGCTTATTTATTTTACATCCCCCAGATTAACCCCTTCTCTTCTGGGGCAAGAGGTGATGCAATCCGAGCTGTGGCAAGAGAAGGGCCACACACCTGAGCAAACATGGAGCCCGGGCTCAGCTGGGATGAAGGTTGTGCCAAAGTGTTTATGACTCTTCATGCCTTATCATCCCTTCCTGTCACAACGGAGTGTTTCCCTGCCATCTGTTTATACAGACATGTGTAAAACAACATGGCCTCCTGCCTTGCTTGCTCAGAACCTTGGGAATATCGATACAGTGATGCTGGCTCAAACAACTTGCTTCCTGCTTCCCGGGCTGAGTTTTCCCACCCCGGGTAGTCTTCTATCTCGGATGGGAGAAGGGACCCAGAACACAGAGTAGGGAATTTCCAACTTCAAGTCACCCAGCAAGGTCGGGCAGGCTGGGGTCGACTGCGATTCGATGCACTCGGGGTTTTGCTGCTGTTGTTGAGTTGCTAAGTCGTGTCTGAGTCTTTGTGACCCCCATGGACTGTATGTAGCCTGCCGGGCTCCTCTGTCCATGGGCTTTCCCAGGCAAGAACACTGGAGTGGGTTGCCATGTCCTCCTCCAGGGAATCTTCCCAAACCAGGGATCAAACCTGCATCTCTTGCATTGGCAGGTGGATTCTTTACGGCTGAGCCACCAGGGAAGCCCTGCTATAGAGGTTTACCATGAGCCTAAAATGGACAAGGCCTAACATCAGGCAGTGAACAGGCATTTCTTTAAACTGTTCAATCAGGCACAGAGAGGCACAAGAAAGGAAAGTCACCGTTACCACCACTACCATCACCATCCTCATCATTACTTTTATGGGTTGTGTCATCTCCAATAACGTTGAAACCCTGCTACTCAGAATGTGATCTTACTTGGAAATAGAGTCTTTACAGGTGGTCAGAGAAGATGAGGTCATTAGGGTAGGCCCTAATCCGGTGTGACTGCTGTCTTTATAAAAAGAGGGAATTTGGACATAGACACACACACTAGGAGAATGCCATGTGAAAGCAGAGATCGGGGTAACGGGTCTTCAAGGCAAAGAGTGCCAACGCTTGCCATCCAACCTAGGAGAGAGGCACAGAACAGATTCTCCCTCACACTCACAGGAGGGACCGGTCTTGCCAATGCCTTGACCTCAGACTTGCGTGTACTATGAGACAATAAAGAACAGTGAGACGGGGAATTCCCTGTAGGTCCAGTGGTTAGAACTCCAAGCTTCTTGCCATTCGGAGCACTTTACTTATCAAATCCTTACTACAACACTATGAGGTGGGTCCTGTATGACCATCCCCACTTTCCAGAGAATATGCAACTGAAGCTCAGAGAAGTTAAGTCACCTTCCCAAGGCCACACAGCCAGAAGGTGTCTGTGCATTGGCCTCAACGTTCCTCCAGGATGACTCCTTTCCTCTCACTTGTACATATGGCACATTGTGCGTGCTCAATCGTGTCCAACTCTTTGCGACCGCATGGGCTATACCCGCCCAAATCTCTACGGGCTTTCCCAGGCAAGAACACTGGAGTGGGTTGCCATTTCCTTCTCCAGAGGATCCTCCTCACTCAGGGATGGAACCCGCATCTCTTATGTCTCTTGCACTGGCTGAAGTGTTTTGTTGGGTTTTGTTTTTTTAACCAGCTGAGCCACCAGGGGCAGCCATCTTTCTCCCTAGCTGTCAGCTGGTGTGTCTATGCTCCAAGCCCATCATCTCCTCCCAGAAGCCTGCTTTAATCAAGCAAATGCTTCAGCCTCATTCCCATGCTTCTCTGGAACCTAGGGACAGGAGCATGCAGGGATCATGTACTGGGGTGATGCCTCGCGTGGAGTCCTGGCCCTAGTCCTGGTCCATTCTTTGCCCTTAGATTACCTGTGCCCCTACAGGCAAGGTTGTCCCAGCCCCGATGCCCACAGCCATTGGCAGAGGTGTCNCTGGGGTGATGCCTCGCGTGGAGTCCTGGCCCTAGTCCTGGTCCATTCTTTGCCCTTAGATTACCTGTGTCCCTACAGGCAAGGTTGTCCCAGCCCCGATGCCCACAGCCATTGGCAGAGGTGTCAGTCACCTTTGCATCCAGTATTCAAGTGGATTGTGATATGCTTTTATTGCTCTGATTGATAACCAGGGCATTAGCCAGGGACACAGTAATCATGACTCAGAAGGAAACCAGGCTGTGTGCAGGTATTCCCAAGGGCTATCAGAAAGGGCCCAGGGGGCGTATGAATTTCTAAGATTAGCGAGAGCACATGGCTCTCGACATTTCTCATCGTCTCTGGCACTGTTCTCAGCACATCCAAATGTTTGTTGAATCATGTGGACACATTTTCANACACAGTAATCATGACTCAGAAGGAAACCAGGCTGTGTGCAGGTATTCCCAAGGGCTATCAGAAAGGGCCCAGGGGGCGTATGAATTTCTAAGATTAGCGAGAGCACATGGCTCTCGACATTTCTCATCGTCTCTGGCACTGTTCTCAGCACATCCAAATGTTTGTTGAATCATGTGGACACATTTTCAACCCAACCAGAGCCCCTAACTGTTTTTTATTATCAAATGTACTTGCCCTTCTCCCATCCCTTCCCATCTTTATTCTAATAAGTATTTCCTGTTTAAAGGGATGATGAGTTTCAAAAAGCTCTAACAGCGTTCTCAGGTTTGGGCCTGTGATTGATACTTTTAGCCTATTGTCTAACTGTTTGCAGAACCTATAGCTGTTTGAAGAACCTGCAGGCACTTGTAGATGGCAGGTGTTCACAGAACTTGTCTCCTTTTGCAAAGCCTGTAGCTCTTCACACATCTCACAGCTGGCACAGCCGTGTGCCGCGCCTACCCCTATTTGCAGAGCCTCTGGTCTTTACATTTTTCTCTGATTTGCTTGTTTGTTTGTTTGGGGCCTGCACTGGGTCTTCATTGCTGTGCGTGGGCTTTCTCTAGTTGCAGTGAGTGGGGACTTCTCTCTGGTTACAGTGCAAGGGCTTCCCATTGCGCTGACTCCTCTTGTTGCAGAGCACAGGCTCAAGGTGCACAGGCCTCAGTCGATGCAGCAGGTGGGTTCAGTGGTTGCGGCGCACACACTTAGTTTCTTCAAGACATGTGGGATCTTCCCAGACTGGAGATTGGACCCATGTCCACTGCACTGGCAGGCAGATTCTTAACCACTGGACCACAAGGAAGATCCTGTTAAGTGTTTCTTAAATTTCAAATCACAGTTTTAAAGAGTAATTGCTTTGAAATATATAGCTGTTTGCCGAACTTGAAGGTGTCTGCAGAGCCTAGCGCTGTTTGTAGAGACCGCAGCTGTTGGTGGAGCTCTTTCTTATAGGCAGGTACTATGAAAAGTGAAAGTTAAGTCGCTCAGTCGTGTCCGATCGACTCTTTGGGACCCCGTGGACTGTAGCCCACCAGGCTCTTCCGTCCATGGGATTCTCCAGGCAAGAATACTGGAGTGGGTTGCCATTTCCTTCTCCAGGGGATCTTCACGACCCAGGGATCGAACCCAGGTCTCCCACATTGGAGGTAGACACTTTAACCTCTGAGCCACCAGGGAACATAAGATGTTTGTTAAAGGCATTATAAGCTTAGAGTTAATAGGTGTGTGCCAAATCTGTTGAAAGTGATTACTATACCTTCTGGATGCGTGGTTTCTGGCTGGGCTTTTCTCTTCCAGCTAACAATGGGCCCTTCTTAGGAAAGAGAGACTGTCAGTGTGATGCCAAGAAATTCAAAGTTCATTGTCAGTATAAGGAAAGGTCGCTGGAAGAAGAGGCTTTCTATAATGTTGAGGAACAATCATGGACCATTCATGGGCCACTCAGAACAATCCACAAAGGCACATGGAGGAGGTAAACTACTTACAGGATCAGCTCTACTGGTCCCCACACACCTGTGGAGTAGCATAGCCGCACTTCCTGCAGACCCCTCCCATGCCGTACTCCTCCCTGCCTCATACCCACAGCTTTCAAGCCACACCCCCTAACCCTCTCCTACTCCATGCATTACAAAAATTGCACGACTACCTCTGTCCTTTCCTTCTCCTTCATTAATATTCCTTTCTCTCAGAGTGCTGGTCCTAGCAACCCCTCCAGGAGAAAAGAGAACTAAGGAGTAAATTCTCAACAAGTTCTTAGCCTCTGGGATGTGCTACCCTAACAGGACATGTACATTTTGAAATAAAATCTTTGGAGGCTGTCATGCCTTCTTCCCAGTGGCACACCCCCTGATGGTGAGATCGGGGCACGGTGACAGACAGCAGGCCTGAACAGGGTACAAGGCAACCTGGCTGTCCAAGGGGAAGGCTTGTCCTGCAGGCACACCCCACTTTTTGGCCACAGCTGTAGTCGAATTGAATCTTGGTTAATCGAATCCTCTTTTCCCAGTGACTCATAGGCCCATTTCAGAGCAAGGACGTGCTGGGAATGAGAAGTGGTTCCCATCCAGGCATGAGCTNCCTGGCTGTCCAAGGGGAAGGCTTGTCCTGCAGGCACACCCCACTTTTTGGCCACAGCTGTAGTCGAATTGAATCTTGGTTAATCGAATCCTCTTTTCCCAGTGACTCATAGGCCCATTTCAGAGCAAGGACGTGCTGGGAATGAGAAGTGGTTCCCATCCAGGCATGAGCTGAAAGACGATCAGTTGGTCTTAGGCAATGGTTGTTACTGAGTAGAAAGAGCTGCCTCTCTATGGCCCTTGTTTTCTTAAACTGCAGCTTGGACTCTGACTCAGTACATGTAATTGATGGCTGTTTTGGTTCTAGTCCTCAGTTCAGAGGCTGAACCAGTTCTCCCCAGTTTCTGTCTCACCCCTGGGATCGTTTTGTGTCCTTGTCTCAGTGAAGCTTCCTCTTCCTCTCCAAGAGCTCTGAAGCAAGCCACAGCTGACAACATTTTGGTTTTCCAGCCCGAGAACAGGAGTGGGGCAGTTTGATCCACTGTGGAAAAGGCAGTTGCCAACAAACACCATCTGGGTGCTGTGACCCCCGAATCTGGTTCTTCAGATTCCTGAACTCCTGGTCCTTCATCCTCACTGCTGTCTGGGCCTCTTCTTCCAGATGTGCCAAGAGCATCTTACCTGTAAAAAGCCCAAGGTCAGCTCATTATCTCTCCCCCTCCATTGGACTCTCTCTGCAATCCGTGCAGTTGTCCAGGCTAAATGAATTCTTTTTCTCTCAGTCCCGAGAGTCCTACCTCTGAAAGGTCCCATATTCTCCAGTTTCTGCAGACCGGGCATCATTCCCCTCTTATCCTTATCCAGGCCAAACAGCAGCCTCCTTCCTGCTGTCAGCAGCTCCCATCTCTAATCCAGACCCCAAGGATCAGCATTTGGTCAGTCAGTAATAATGACTCAGCAACTGAAGGAAATGGCAACCCGCTCCAGTATTCTTGCCTAGAAAATCCCATGAGGAGCCTGGTGGGCTACAATCGGTGTGGTTGCAAAGAGTTGGACATGACTGAAGTGACTAAACCACAACAATATGCCCATTGCAAGGGATGTCACAGAGAACAAGACAGACACAGTGATGCTTCGAGGAGTTTGAAGACAATAGAGTTTTTCTTTTAGCATTTGTCTGGAAAGAATGTTTCTCTGTTTGGTTTTTATATTTTTAAGACACGAGACACAGGTGGTCATTGAGATAGAATTTGAAAATGCACTTAGGTATAACCAGGAAACTAAAAATCACTCTCTTTTTTTGTTGAGACAGTTGACGTATAACATTGAGCTAGTCTAAGGTAAACAACATCGATTTACTACGTTTGTATATTGCAATGTGATTACCACCATAGCATTAGCTAACAGCCTCCCTCAATCACATAATTATCATTGCTTTTTTTGTGGTGAGGATAATTAGCTTAAGATCTAGTTTCTTAGCAACTTTGTAAAATCCACTCTTCAACTTACCACTCTTTCTAAACTCCTACTATCCTTCCCTAAACCCCTCTCCATCCCCTAAAAATATGGTTAATCTTTTGGTGTATATTTCTTCAGACATTTTTCTTTCTCTTATTTGATTGTCTTAAAACACCACTGATATCCCTTCCCTCCTCGAATATATTTATCTACTCAGCAAATATTTATTACTAAGCATGATGAAAGTAAAAGAGGAGAGTGAAAAACTTGGCTTAAACCTCAACATTCAGAAAACTAAGATCATGGCATCCGGTCCCATCATTCCATGGGAA
The DNA here is from genome assembly GCA_006410615.1 of Neotragus moschatus. Lineage (NCBI taxonomy): Eukaryota > Metazoa > Chordata > Mammalia > Artiodactyla > Bovidae > Neotragus > Neotragus moschatus. The sequence goes on from SJYA01002871.1 coordinate 427,553, forward strand.
ATAGACGGGGAAACAGTGGAAACAGTGTCAGACTTTATTTTTTTGGGCTCCAAAATCACTGCAGATGGTGACTGCAGCCATGAAATTAAAAAGATGCTTACTTCTTGGAAGAAAAGTTATGATCAACCTAGATAGCATATTCAAATCAGAGACATTACTTTGCCGACTAAGGTCCGTCTCGTCAAGGCTATGGTTTTTCCAGTAGTCATGTATGGATGTGAGAGTTGGACTGTGAAGAAGGCTGAGCACCAAAGAATTGATGCTTATGAACTGTGGTGTTGGAGAAGACTCTTGAGAGTCCCTTGGACTGCAAGGAGATCCAACCAGTCCATTCTGAAGGAGATGGGCCCTGGGATTTCTTTGGAAGGAATGATGCTGAGGCTGAAACTCCAGTACTTTGACCACCTCATGCGAAGAGTTGACTCATTGGAAAAGACTCTGATGCTGGGAGGGATTGGGGGCAGGAGGAGAAGGGGACGACAGAGGATGAGATGGCTGGATGGCATCTCTGACTCAATGGACGCGACTCTGAGTGAACTCCGGGAGTTGGTGATGGACAGGGAGGCCTGGCGTGCCGCGTTCATGGAGTTGCAAAGAGTCAGACACGACTGAGCGACTGAACTGAGCTGAAGCATCAGGCATAGGACTGGGTGCTAGGATCACAGAGACAGCCTAGTGGGAGAGACAACACAGAATCACACGTATTGGACTTCCCTGGTGGCCCAGCAGTTAAGAGTTCACCTGACAATGCAGGGGGCATGGATTCAGTCCCTGGTCCAGGAAGATTCCACATACTGCGGGGCACCTCAGCCCTCACATCGCAACTACTGAGCCCTTGCTCTACAGCCTGTGCTCCACAAGAAGGGAAGCCACCGCGATGAAAAGCCCACACACGGCAAACAAGAGTAACCCCTGCTCTCAGCAACTGGGAAAGCCTGTGAGCCGCAACAAAGACCCAGTGCAACCGAAAAATAAATAAAATAAAAGAACAGTGCACATTAATGCATGATTCTCAACTGTGATGCTGCTCATGAAGCCAGGGTGTAGGAAAGCATGAGTACATGTGATGGGGCTGTGAGCTCATCATGAGGACTTGGGGTGGTCAGAGAATGCTTCTCCAAGGAAAAGTAGGGTTCACCAGGATGGAAGTGGTGGGGGAAGAGTGTTTGGGGAGGTAGAGACTGAATTTGTGAAAAGGCTGATATCTCCATTAGCCATCATGGATAGACTGAAAGGAGCTCATGCAAATATTTTAATTTCTTTTAAAATCAGAAGACAAGAAATGGGCTTTGGGTTGAAGAAAAAGTTTTAAGTGTAAATATTCATGCGTTGTTCTTCATGTTAATACATTTGTAAAATGTAATGTATGGAAGAAGGTTCCCCCACAAAGGCAGAAGTGCCCTTGAAACTCACCATGTGGTCCTGGCATGAAGGCCACATGGCTGAGTCAGAGAGAGTGGCCCGAGATGGTGGTGGGAGAGATGACCGGAGGGGTAGACAGGGATTGGATCCAGAGGTCATGGTAGGTATGCAGGACTTTATCCTTGAGCAACAGAAAAACAGAGAAGTGACAAGAATCTTTGATTTAATCTCTATAAAGAAAAATGTCTTATTTTTTTTAGGCCAAGCTGCATGTGGGATCTTAGTTCACAGACCAGGGATGGAACCCAACCTTCTGCAATGGAAGGGTGGAGTTTTTACCATTGGACTGCCATCGAAGTCCGAGAATGTCTTTTTCTAAAACCACAATGCCATATTATACCTTAAAAATATGAATATCTGGGAATGAATAAGGTGGTGGTCTAATAACATTGGGAATGTACTTAAGACCACTGAATTATAAGCTTAAATACGATTAAAGTAGTAAATTTTGTTACTATATTTTGTCACAATAAAAAAAAACAGGTATCAGATAGTCAGTGGTCCAGCAAAAAATTAACCAAAATTCCTTAATATCATCAAATGTCCATTTGATGATGTTAACTTTCCCAACTGTCTCTTTAAAAAAATTTTTTTTTTAATTGAAGTATAGTTGACGTACAATATTATGTTAGTTACAGGTGTATGGTATAGTGATCCACAATTTTTAAAGGTATACTCCTCTTATAGTTGTTACAAACTTTTGGCTATATTTCCTGTGTTGTACACTACATCCTTGTAGCTTATTTTATACAGAATAGCTCTAATTATTTCTTAAATGTTAGAAATTGTTAAGCTCTTTTATTTTTATTGCTGTTAGAATCAAGAACCAAACGAAGTCTCTACATGTAATTGCTCTCTTTAAAGTCCCTTGAAATCCATAGATCTCTGCTGAATCTTTCTCCCTGACTCTCATCTTTTTTTCTTTTCTTTTTCCCCTGTGACTTATTTGTTAAAGAAACTAAGTCATTTGACTTGGATGTTAGCAATTAAACCCCCGTGGTTTAGTTTAACATATTCCTCTGTCCCCTGTATTCCCTAGGAATGTAGTTGTAGCTAGAGACTTCATCAGATTCAAGTTCAGTTTAGGGCAAGTCTATTTCAGGGTGGTGTTGTGTACTTCCCATGGGGGCACCACTTTGTCTCCCTCCTGGGGAGGTTGACAGCCACTGACACTCACTGCCTAGGACACCAGTCCTTCAGGAATGGCCCCCTGGCATCAGGCAGGGAGGGGAGAGCAGCTTGGAGGCCAAGGTGGCCTGCAGTGTCTCCCTGTCCCTCTGGGAAGGGCTTGCCAGAAAGAAGGGGAAGCTGTGGTCCCTGGACTTTTTTCTCTCCACTCTCTCTGAGCACCAATAATTTTCACCCTAGGTAGGGAAGCTTTCCTGTGTAGGTACCTCCTCTTGGCAAATGAAGACACCCTCAGCTGGGCTTTCCTTGTGCCTTAGGTATTCAGCTTCGAAATCAGTAGCAGGGCCAGCACTGCTGTGCCCCAGGAGGTAAAAATCTGACTTTGCAGGGATATGGGACCAGATGCCGGGGGCACAACACTCACGAGGGTCCCACCTTGTCTAAGTACTCAGAGGTCTCTGCCACTAGACCAACCTGGGTCCCTATCCTGGCTTCCCCACCCACCGGACTGGGTGAGTTACTTCCGCTCCCTGAACCACAGTTTCCTTACAGGTAAAAGGCAAATAATTACCAGGCTTACCTTAGAGGGTCCTTGTGAGGTTAGACGCAGTGACGTGTTTCAGCGCTGATTGCAGTGCCTGGTGTGTGAGAAGCACTCAGTGCCCATGACTCCTATCACAGCATGGATTAGACTAGCCCCCTCCATCCCCTGACAGTACGGTGATAAAGAGTAAAGGGGCTGGACTGTGCACCCAGCGTGTTCACCTTCAGTAAGGTCCCAACCAAAGGCTTTTCCAGACCAGGTCAGCTTGGGTCGCTGACACAAGGATAGGAGAGTTTGGGTGGCTGGTTTGAGGACTGAGGTGCTTTGTGACCAGGGCAGAGATTCCAGTCCCTTATGATATTAAATGAATAGCCCCTTATGTGTTATGAATCCCATAATAAGGTGTGGGGCTCTGAGCCTCTGCAGCCCCAGTGCCTGGTGAGTCATCGCCCAAATACACAAGTCTTGGGTCCCCAAGGCCAAAGTCCTGTGTGCGCCTAAGTTCTGGTTATTGCCCGGCTCGCTCTTGGGTGTTGGCTTAGGAGGCAGAAATTCCAGGAATCCCAATTCCTCCTTCCCCTTGGCATCGGACTCCTCCACCTCCTCCTCCCCTCCCCGCCCCCTTCTCCACCAATCCCCAGGCACCTCTCCCATCTGGGGGACAAGTGGCCAATTGTCTCTGAGATCTTTATGTCTCTCGGGTACAGCTGTAATGGGGCCAGGTGGGGCTGTCGCAGGCATGAGACAGTAGTTTTGAAGGAAGGCTTCCGGGGTGGCTTAGAGCAGCCAGGGGATGAGGGAGGCAGGGAAGAGCCAAGGACTCAGGCAGTGGGGGATGGGAGGCAGTATATCCTGGGTGCCAGACTCCAGAGTGCTGGGGGTCTTGCCTACAGTGGCGTAAAGTAGAGGGGCTCCAAACACGGGGGATGAGCCCCAGAGCTTCTTAACCTCTCCTGAGCCATGCCAGCCTCTCACTGCCCCTGCTTCTACTGTTCTTCCACTCCCCACTGTCTCCCCTCTGGACTGTGGCCATCCCGTCCTAAAGGACACAGCGGCCTGGGTGTGCTCTTGAATATACTACAGGGATCAGGACATTTGCTGCTTAAAGCACTCCCAGGCACATGAGCTGGACTCCACGCTTACACTTATTTTTGTTTCACACACTCCTCTGGCTGTCTGGTGAAACCCGTGGACTTCTTCCTAGTAAAATGTTTTTCAATGCCTAAAATAAAATGTGCTGTGTCTCAAAGGCAACCAATTATATCAAAACACCATTATCAACGTAGTTCTTAAAAATAAAGTTTGTGTATAGTAATATATGTGGGTTTGAAATAACATGTAGTATTAGAAGGCATATCAGTGGGTCTAATAACTGACTTCTTTTTGTTTGTGACAATATTTAGAAATATCTGCCACCCTTTTCTTGTGATAGCCAAAGAACCATGCTGTCTGTGGGTGACCAAGTCTCAGGGGCTGTTAGCACTGCTGTAATTTGCCCTTGACGAGGATGCTAAAGTTCAGGTAGAGGTTAGTTCAGATAAAGGTATAAAATGTTTTTGCATTCAGGTTTGCGGAATCCAACTCATGTCTTTGCCTTCTGCGTTCGTGATTGATTTTTGTCCCCACCCAGTGCACCTGGTGAACTCTTACCTAGCGTCCAAAGTGAATGTCAAGGTCACCCTCTCTTTGAAGTTACTTGACTCTACCAGATAGAATTGACCCTCTCCTTTATGCTTCCTGCTCCCAACCCTGGATAGACTTTTACTGCTGCTCTGTCTTCTGGTCACGTGAAGGCCCTCTGGGACAAGGGCAGTCCCATACTATGCTATATTCCCCGTGCCGGGTACAGAGTCTGGCATGAAGCAGTTGCTCAAAAACAAAAAAGAAAATCAAAGGAATGAAAGAGTGAATTCATGAACGTATGCGTATGAACCACTGCAAGCAGTCACCTGACCACTCTGGTAGGGTCAATATGGGACCATCGTCCTACAGGCAAAGAGCAATTCTTCCATTAACCATCCATTCTTCTTACCTCTAAAGCGCCCATCTGTGTTAAGCGTGACCCAAAGGGAGCAGGCTGGAAGGGGCCAGCGGCGACNTGCAAGCAGTCACCTGACCACTCTGGTAGGGTCAATATGGGACCATCGTCCTACAGGCAAAGAGCAATTCTTCCATTAACCATCCATTCTTCTTACCTCTAAAGCGCCCATCTGTGTTAAGCGTGACCCAAAGGGAGCATGCTGGAAGGGGCCAGCGGCGACAGGCCACCATCTCCAAAAGAGGAAGGCTACAGGGGAAGCTGCCCACTGAAAGACAGAGACAATAGAGGTATCCCCACAGGGCCGCCAAGCCCTCCCAGTCATTCTTGGTCAGCCCCACAGTGTATAGGCAACCTGAGCCAGCAGGGTGAGGATTCTCAGCCCAGAAGGAAAAGCCAGGAGGCTGCAGGGAAGGTGGAGGAGGCCATGGGACAGCAGGTGGTGACAGCACCTGCCCAGGTCGACAAGGAGAGCCCCACCCTGTGGGCTCAGATCACCCTGAGCAAGGAACCTGGGGCAAGTTACTTCACTTCCCTGAACCTCAGTGTCCCTCACGTGTAAAATGGGCTAATAATCCCCCATGGTGTCACTGCAACCATCAAATGAGTAAATAATGACTAAATGCTTTATTGATCTGCATTATCTCATTGAGTATTTACTGCATTTCTAGTACCTAGTGAACACTTAAAAAGCACCTAATTGTTATTGCTACAGGCAAATTTGAGAACACAAATTAGGTCCCTGGGCTCTCCATCCTCTCCACTCACCTTTTCTTCTTCTTCTTTTCACTTGCCAGTTTTATTCATTTACTTTTTCACTGGAGTCTACTTGCTTTACAATGTTGTGTCAGCCTCTTCTGTACAGCAATGTGAATCAGCCATGTGTATACACATTTCCCCTTCCTCTTGAGCATCCCTCCTAGCCCCATTCAGTCACCCCAAGGCTCCCTGCCCAAGGTGCTTACAGAGTCACCCAGCCAGGAACAACTTTGGTGGGCAGTCAGGGTGGGGTGTTCCTGTGAACCATCAGAACTTATATAAAAATTTTTTCAGTTTTTGCATGAGTGCATTTTTTTTTTCTGAGAAAATGTCCATAAATACTCAAAGCAAACAGACAAAAAAAGGTTAAGATGCACAGAGTCTTAATGCCTTACTCCTTCCCTGAGTTTCAAAAGAGATCTTAGAGGGAAGGACAATGTTTAACACAAAGGGATAACTCTCAAATGGTAGAATTTCAACGGTCAATGATAGTTGGAGAGAAAAGTTTGGAGGTAGGTCCCATAACTCACGCCCTGCTGTGTTACAAATGAGCCCATCTAAGGAACAGCTTCAGGTGATGTCTAAACTGGTTGCAGTGGGGGCCTCTTTTGTTATGGAGTTGTTTTGGGGGCAGTAGAAATTTCATATGTTGCCACACAGCAATGAAATTCTAATATTATCATGTTCCCTTTTAAAGGAAAAGACACTGGGAATTTCCTGGTGGTCCAGTGTTTAGGACTCTTTGCGTTCACTGCCAAGGCTCTGGGCTTAATCCCTGGTTGGGGAACTAAGATCCCACAAGCCAAATATTGTAGCAATACATACAAACATACATCCATCCATAAAGGAAGATACTTTAAAAGGGCAATGGAGACCTATCAGAAACCTTCAAATATAAATAATTCAAAATCCATGCTCAAGCCCAACCCTTAATTTATGAGGACACGTTTCTCCATAGCTTAAATGGCTCTTAGAGCAAAGGACAAGTAGCTTTGGTGTTAAGAGTGAGGGGAACTCTGATGAGGCAACACTTATGTGATTTTATTATGATTACTTAGCCATATCTCTTTTCTCAATGCCCAGCTAATTTTTGTCCCTTCNATCAGAAACCTTCAAATATAAATAATTCAAAATCCATGCTCAAGCCCAACCCTTAATTTATGAGGACACGTTTCTCCATAGCTTAAATGGCTCTTAGAGCAAAGGACAAGTAGCTTTGGTGTTAAGAGTGAGGGGAACTCTGATGAGGCAACACTTATGTGATTTTATTATGATTACTTAGCCGTATCTCTTTTCTCAATGCCCAGCTAATTCTTGTCCCTTCAAATAGCTAATACTGGATTTACAAGTCTAATTTTCACTACTTTTTTAAAAACTGTGTTTTCACCTTAAGCTTTATATATAACACAAAATTTTCCATCTTAACCCCTTTGAGGTGGACAGCACAGTAGAGTTAACCACGTGTATCTCATTAGACATCAGATCTCTAAACGTCTTTCTCTCACAAGACCGAAACTCTATATACACAGTGAATAATTCTTTTCTCCCTCTCCTCGGCCCTGGAAATGACTGTTTCAATTTCTGTTCCCAAGAGTTTGACCAATTTGGATACCTCATATAAGTGGAAGCCTGCAGTACTTGTCTTTTATGTAACTGGATTATTTCAGTTACCATTATGTCCTCAAGATTCATCCATGCTGTAACGTATGACAAGTTTTCCTTCTCTTTTAAGGCCAAATAATATTCTATTATCTGTGTATACCATTTTCACTACTTATTATTATTATTATTATTTTTGCTACAACTATATTGCTCAAGATTTCATTTTGTGCTGTGATTGTATTTTGTGTTCCCTGGTATAAAACATAAAGGTAGTCTTATCACGTACCTTGAATTTACTACTCAGAAACCTTTCTAACTGAATGAACAGAGGCTTTGTAGACATGAAAATTTAACAGATACTTTCCCCAGGTTTCCAAATGATCCATTAGAAACAAAGCAAGTTTATAAATGAACTGTTAGTCTTTCACAGTGCAAGCTATTTTATAAGCATTTGTAACCGTCTCTCTTCCAAGCACTATGACAAGAACAAAAATAAAAATAAAACCTTTTGAGTTGCGAGCTACAGGTTTTTGTTTGTTTGTATAAGGATACAAGGTTTTCAGGTGATGTTGAACAACTTTTTATTCTTTCAACGGTTTTTTATATGCCTCTTTAGAGCAGTCATGAATTTCAGAGGAGGATTATTCCCTCTGAAGTTCCTAAACAAAATACAAACAGAGATCATCCTAAGCAGAAATAAAACAATAAATATCTTAACATTATTGAAAGATCATCAAACCATTCATTCATCAAGAGGGTAAACCCTTCATCTAACTGAACCGAGGAAGAAATGACAACGGTGAGAAGGGATCATTCTGTGGCCAGGGTTTGGGAGCATGGCCTTGGAGAAAACAACTGATCTGCTCTACCAGTTTCTGCTGGGATCCAGCTGACTCGAGTGAAGGTCTAGTCTAGTACCAAAGTGAAATTCAATCATTCTCAAAGCTGATTGCCTTGCAAAGAATAGCACTCCAAAGCAATTACCACCCATAAGCATAATAATAAAGCCATTGGAATGTATTTTTATTAGCAGTATAAGAAAATACACCTCCTCCCCCCATATACCTACATTTTCCTTTTCTGTCCCTGAGGCTCCAGCTGTCCAGACATTCACAGGTTTCAGTACAGTTTCTATTTCCCAAAGCCCCCACTGTCTGTTGTGCAGAGAATGGGCACAGCTCCTGATCTCCATCAGAAACTGCTGATCCAAATGTGTGGATGGGGCCAGGGGAAGGGCGGAGGAGGGGAGGAGAACACTCAGCGTAGGATGGAGCCAAAGGGAAGAGGGAGAGGCTGGAGCGGGGAGAACGGAGACCTGGGCTCAGGGGGCTGGGAAAGTGCAGGACGGCAAGGAAAGGGGCCCACAGGGGGAGAGGGTGAGCAGAGAATGGATGTGACGTGGAGGGGGCGAGAGAGAGGAAGGGGCTGGGGAATGGAGAAATACCTTGGAAAGTAGAAATGATTAAAAATATATATATATTCGAATAAAAGCCAATTCACCCCAAACTCTTCTGCTGTGTTTTTGTGAGACAGGGAGACTGAAATAGGAAGAGGCCCTTTATTTTCTTAGGAAAAGAACACAGACTGGAGGTGGGAGAGGAATGAGAGAGAACTTTCCAAACAAAGAGAGAGCCTGTGGCCTCTCCAACTGCCCCGACCCCACGCTGGGTAAACTGTTCACACTGCAGTCCTCAACATTATCCAGAGAGAGGGGTCTGCTCTCCCTCCAGGCTGAGCACTGGAGCGTCAATGTGTAGGGTGAGAGCAGGGCAGGGGTTAAGAAAAAGGCGTCTGTCTGGAGTGGGTAAGGGGCTCTGGATGGAGAGTAGGTGGTCTCCAGAGGGGGCCACCCCCAAGGCCTTTGTTGAGGGGACACAGCTCCCAAAGGCTTCAAGAGCGCAGAACCTGGGCTTTCCCAGCTTCCTGTCTCAACCTGCAGGGGACACACACATGGTTCCACAAAGGAGAAGTGGAAACATGTGCAAACCCAGGGCATTCCTTCAAACCTGCATCCCTAGTCCCTGGGCTCCAGCCTGACTTGAAGATGTCACTAGTATCATCTCCCAGCCCCCAAGGAAGAACCATCCTAACTTTTGACCCCTTTGAGCAAAGGCCCCCCTCTCTCCCAAGGTAAAAGAGAAAAAGGCCAGGGGTCAGTGTGCCGCCAACTGCAATGCCTGCCCCCATAGAGGGGCCTGGGTCAGCGCCAGCTCTCTTACAGAGTGCTGGAGGGAGTGTGCCCCCTCCCTAACTTCTGACTTTGAACAAGCTAACCCACACAGGCTTCAGTTTCCTGACTGCAAAGTGGGTGTAATGACAGGGCCTGATGAAGATGCCTGGAAAGAATATAGTGCAGCCTGAGGGTTATA
>SJYA01002871.1:445221-459290 GCA_006410615.1 Neotragus moschatus
GGTGGGGGTGGGGGTGGGGGAGTGGGGGCCGGTTGGAGGGGCGCCCTCACCAGGGCAGGTGAAACTGAAATGAGAGGGAGGAGTCATGCACGCCTTATTGACTGGTTTAGTTCCTGATATCCTCTGACTCTCTACAGCCTCCCCAGTCCCTTTCTAATGGCCTTTCCCCTGTCTTATAGGAAGGTGTGTGAGACAGAGACAGAATCGGGCGTTCTTGGCAGAAACATAAGCAAATGAAAATTGGCCTAAAAGGAAAATAGCAATAGTAATAACTTCCTGACCCCAGTCATTTGGCACACACTCATTTTAGTTCATACACCAGCACTAGTAACAAAAGTGAGGCCATGAGACCACAACCTCTGCGGGCGTACGGGGCGCGCAGCGGACCCTGGCTGTGGCCTGGGGCTGGGGGAAAAGAGTGCACGGGGTCGGGAGCTGGTTCCAGCGCGCACCTAGCGGCGACTCTGGGGCCCGCCATCCGCCCTGCGCGGGGCGGGGGCCTGCATGGGGGCGGGCCCTTGGCGGCCCCTCCTCCCGGGCCGAGAGCTGCAGGCCCTTGTAAAAGAGGCTCCCGGAGGCGGGCGCGGTGCTCACTGCTGTGGCGCGCGGAGGAGTGGTGCACGTGGCTCCGGGAGCTCTGCCCCGGGTTCCCTCAGCTCCTTTCCCTCCCGCGGTCCGGGGCTCTCCCCCGGCCCCTTTTGTGTCCGCCCACCCCTGGCGCGCGTGAGAAGGGTCCGCACAGTTCCCCCGTGCTCAGTGGACCAACTTGGAGCCGCAACTTTGTTGGTGGAGCCGCGCCGGGTTGAACGGAGCACTGCGCATGCGGAGCTCCAAATTCAAACAGCTGTTTCCAGGGGCTGGAGAGCGGGTGGGATTGGGAGTCGCTGGGGCTAGGGGAGGCTTTCTCCAGCAGGCGGCCTCTCGGGAGCCATGGTGGACCGGGGCCCTCTGCTTACCTCGGCCATTATCTTCTACCTGGCCATCGGGGCGGCGATCTTCGAGGTGCTAGAGGAGCCGCGTTGGAAAGAGGCCAAGACAAGCTACTATACCCAGAAAGTGCATCTGCTCAAGGAGTTCCCATGCCTGGGCAAGGATGGTCTGGACAAGATCCTGCAGGTGAGCTGGAGGTTTAGGAGTGCTGAAGGGGCGCTCGCAGCTTTTGATGACCCTCACTCTCTGTGGGTGGTCCTGGGGGAGGATCGGTGAGGATATCTCACCGTGAGTCTGACCACTGGAATCCGTCGTTCACCCTTGGACACAGGAATCAACGCACGCGCGCGGAGACTCTTTGGAACCCAGTTTGTGCCGAGAACTTAGGCTTGACCCGCGGGTGAACCAGGCCCCGAGGTGGCTCGGTGTGGGTGCGCGGGTACCTCCCTGGTTGGAGGAGGCTGTGGGGCGGATAAGGGCGTTTATCTTCCCTTGGAGACGCTCCCAGAGTTCGGGGCACTCTCCGGGTGCCACCCCCTGGCGTCTCCGCCTCCCAGCTCCCGGGCCAGACCGGCGCCCCGCCGGCTCTTTTTCGGCTTTTCACCAGCCCGGGGGAATGGCGCGAGGCTACCTCGCCCCTCGCAGGGCTCGGGATTGGGGAGCGGTCCGGTGCTCTGTCGGGCCTGACCCCTCCGGGATGCGGGCTGGTGGCTGGAACGCTGGAGACTCGCGCAGGCTTCCGGGAAGGCTTATCTCGTGGAGACATCCCCGAAGGGCTTGGAGTTCAACTTTGTGAAAGTAACCAGTGGAACAAAAGGACAGCACCCGGGGCGTCCCTTTTCGAGGGTGGGGGAGGGAGGGGAGGTTGTGCAGAACGGGAGGTGGTGGGAGAGTTTCTCCTCCGCGTAGGGGTAGATTCGTGTGTACTATAGTTGACCATCTCACTGGGATAAACTGTGGGGGTTGTTTGGGGACCGAAGGCCTGTACCCCAGTTTCTCGAAGGTTCTTAACTTCAGCCGTTCACCCTCCTTGGCCTACCGTAATGGCCTCCCTCCAGTGGAACCACCAGACCTGGGTAAGAGCCGGTGAAGGCTCTAGGTGGTGAGGTAGACTGCAGATACTGTCCAAGGTGTGACGTTTCTCTTGGGGTAAAAGAGGTCAGAAAGGAACTTTGATGAGGAACAATGTTTAATCTGATTGCCTCTCCAATCCTCTAAGGCTGTATAGTTGCCTCTCATTTTTCCCGCGGCAATGTCCCTGTATGTAAAATGGGAACGAACCCGTCTTCCTCTGTCTTTCCTGCTCTGGTCTGTTGAAAGGTTGAAAGCATTAGAAAGCATGACAGTGGCTTGCCTGTGGATTCCCCTTTTTGTCCCCAAATCGATGGACACCTAAGTACCCCTGGTGAGCTAATAGGTGCCTGCTGGCAGCTGGTCAGATAGATTTGTCCTCTTGGGAGCCAGTGAAAGGTTTAGGTTAGAAGGTTGGGTGTTGGATTTTAGTGGCGAGTCTCCTGTCTGGGACCAGTTTCCGGGGCTGGGGGCTGTTGGGAGATGAGTTTGGTGGGAGGATGGGCTTCAGGAGGGAGCTGGATGATCTTGACCCTAAAAGCAGGAGATCTGGGTGGCTGCGCCTTCCTTGGGATGGGTGCCTGCCCTGTGTGTGCGTGTTGGGGAGAGGGGGGGTCCACTTTATAATTTCCCTTGAGGAAACAATTCCTCTGGAGAAGAGTTGTTGTTTACTTTGCTCCAGGGCTTTGTTTAGAGGGGGAGGAAGGCAGGCGGGGACGGTAAAGAATCGAGCTGCCCTCGAAGTGTTTCCCTCTCTGCGCCGGCTCCTCCGCCACTGCCAGGGGAAGGAAGGAAAGAATTCAAGGCTGAATGTGGGAAAATAAACTTCAAAACACGAGGAGTAGGGAAAGGAGGGGGGGGTGGTCTGGGTGAGACACCCGAGTGCGGCTGATATTACAGCTTTGGAGGTTAGACAGCTTTCTTAAGGTGCTGGAACAAGCAGGAAGTCTGACATTTTTGAGGTCCTTTTAAACCCGCCAGGAATTAGCATCCCCCTATCCCCCTCCCCCAAATCCAGCAGGTAACTTTAGGAAAAAAATTTGTGCCTCAGGCTAGTTTGATTGGGACGTGCTTATAGGCAGGCCAGCCTCTCAAGCCATATCCAATATGGCGAGTCCCCTCCCTTCATAGGAAAAACCCCAGAAGTGAGAATGGACCAGTGGAAGCATTATCCCAGCATTGCTTTCTGTCCACAGAAACCTGCCTGACATTGCTCTCTGATCTGGGACTTGGGGCACTGCTTCAGGTCTCAGGAAATTGGTTTAAGGAAAAACGAAAATTCAAAAATCTTCTTACCTGTCTAGCTGCTCCGGCATTTTGCACCTGAGTTCTGAGTTTTTATCAAGTTCAGAATAATCACCTTTGTAATCCTAACAGTCCCTGGTTAGGAATTCCTGGGGTGGGGGCCAACCCCCTGCCCCAAGGGCTGTTGGAAGGGAGGGGGTGATGCAACCTGATTGGAGGTTTTTCTTAGAGTGAAAATTTTGTGAATTCTTTCAAAGACCGAAAGAGAGTTAAGGCACCCTTCTTTAGATCTTTGGAAATAGTCCCTGAGGTGTCAGTTGCTTCCTCCCTAGGCATGCTGTGGTTGAACTGAGGTCGAGGAGGCTGACTTTCAAACGTTCTGTGCCACACTGGCCCCAGGCCACGTGGTCGCCCTCCTTACCAGCCTTCGGAACCATCTTGAACCCTTGCTCTCAAGCCTGCTCCTCCAGCTGCTGGGTGACCCGTTCCCCCAGCCTTTTCCTAAATTGCAGAGGCTCCCACAAGAGGAGTTGGCATTGGCTGAGCACCTGGCATGTTGGGCACTGTGGGCGGCAATCAGCATTTTACGAGAGAGGCCCTAAGCTGGTTTTGCCATCTGGCTTGGCCATTTACCCATCAAACCATTTCACTTGGCCTCTCTTTCCTCATCTGCAAAGTGAGGTTCGAATAAGGTTTGAATCTGGTGAGGGTCTGATAGGTGGAAGCATCAGGCATTGGGTGTGTACAGGTGTAACTGAAAACACCGAGCCTTGCACCACTGCACACACTGAGGACACAGTGACCAGGGCAACCTGCTAGGTCCTTTACCTGCCTTAGTCAGGTCCTCTTTATAGCACCCTTACATGTTCAGATAAGGAAGCTGAAGCTCAAGGGAATGACCAGGAGGGCACACACAGACTTGGCTAAGACCTGGACGTCTGCCACCAGAGCCTGCTTCTTGTCCATACACCCTTGCCCTCCCCCTTAGGCATGTGACGCTGTTGGTCTGTCAGTGAGCTTAATAAATTGGTTCTGCTGGACTCTGGTCGGCTGGGAAATTCTATTTTCTATTTCCCCTCAAACAGGCATGGGCACGCAGGCGTCTCCTCTGTTGTGCCAGGCTGAGTCGGCACCTCCTCCCTGACAGCAGCCGTCCACCCCACCCCACTTCTCCTTGAGAAGCACAGAAAAACCAGAGGGTTGGGATGCCAGGCAGGAATGAACCTTTCTCAACATTCATCTCTGCAGTGATCCTAAACAGGAAGGTTTTCCAGGGCTGACTGTGTGCCAGGACTCTGAATAAGCACTTTACCTACACTCTGATCTTAACCTAGTCTTCCCTTTTCAATCAAGATGAAGACTTGAAAAGATGATGTAATTTGCCCAGGTTCTTACAGTACAGGGTCAGGTTTCAAACTGAAGTGAAGTTGAAGTATATTGCAGAGTATATGGGAATTAGCCAGCAAGTGTTTATTAAGCGCCTGCTGCGTGTGCGGCAGTGGGCAAAGCACTGGGAATGCAAGGATGAATTAGACACAGCCAGGCTGCCGTCTATGGGGTTGCACAGAGTCGGACATGACTGAAGTGACTTAGCAGCAGCAGCAGCAGCAGGCTCAGACTGGCCTGCAGGGGAGAAGGATAGAAAAATCCACCTCGACAAGACAGTGCGCCAGGGCCCCCAGGTCTAGCCTGACTTTAGGGGGGGGCTCTCAGGAGGAGATGCCCTCCAGCCAGAGTGGGATGTTGATCATTATATGTTTTTTTTTTATTGTTTGTTTTCTGGCAGTGCCTTACCCCACAGCCTGGAGTAGGAAATGGCAACCCACTCTGGTATTCTTGCCTGGAAAATCCCATGGACAGGGAAGCCTGGTGGGCTGCAGCCTGTGGGGTCCCAAAGATTGGGACCCAACTGAGTGACTGAACCCACCCCACGGCATGCGGGATCTTAGTTCCCCAACCAGGGATCGAACCCATTCCTCCTGCAGTGGAAGCACAGAATCCTAACCCCTGGGCCACCAGGGAATTCCCAAGAGTGGGAACTGGGAATTTACGAGGGTGTCAGAGAAGAGGGCGTCAGGATGAGATCAGCGGACGGTATCACCGATGCAGTGAACATGAACTTGGGCAAACTTCAGGAGACGGTGAGGGACAGGGAGGCCTGGCGTGCTACAGTCCATGGGGTCGCAGAGAATCGGACACGACTGGGTGACTGAACACCAACAACAAAGCAGGAGAAGGGCGGGAAGAGGATCCTAGCAGAGGGCCAGGAGGGAGACCACAGGCCTCACGATGTGGCTCTTGGGGACTGTTTGTTTCCTGGGGGTGCAGGGGTCACCCCAGGCCCTGCCTTCTGCTGGGGCCCCATCCCTAACCAGGTTGTCTTGGACTGCTCACAGAGCTGACCTGTTGCTGGAAGCCTCTTGGATCCCACTGACCTCCTTACCTGCCTTGCCCTCTTCCGAGGTTTTCTGTCTGCCCAGTCGCTCTCCTTTTATCTTCTGGGCCCTTCATACTCCCCCACACGTATTCTGGTCCATAGAGTAAGGCTGATTCCAGCATNGATTGAACTCACTCTCCCTGCATTGGAAGACGAAGTCTTAACCACTGGATGGCCAGGGAATTCCCTCCACCACCCTTGTGAAAAAGCTAGAGAGAGGGTAGGATGGAGGGTCCATTTTCATTGCAGCCCTCCTCGGGGAGGTGTGAAACTGCCTGGTGGTTCTGGGCTGTAGCCACGGGACAGAGGGGTGAGGGTCAGATGACCAGGCTGTCTGGGTTGAGCCAAAGAATTTGAACTCACCAAATTTTTGCAATTTTCCAGTAAGGGAGTAAACAGCATTTCAGAAAGATTCCTCTTCCTTCAACAGCTGTTTGCAACTTAAAAGAAGTGGAGCATTCTGTTCTAAACTGACGTTTCTGCGGGCTGAGCATTTATACCCCCTCAGTGTTCTGATAAAGATGTCTCCTCCCTCTCTTCTGATGTGAGGGAGTGTGGTTTTTTTCCACCAAAGCCCACAGAGCTCACAGCCCCGTAAAAGAGCCCACCCATACTCCCTTACACCCAGCTTGCAGTTAGGGTACCTCTCTCTCCCTTCCTTGTTGGTCCAGGTCTGGGTCCCCTCCATCCATGACGTTCCCAGAAGACGCCTTAGTTGCCTCTTTTGGTAATCGTAGGGGGTGGGGTGCTCCAGCTCTGAATAGCTGCCTGAGGTGTCTCGCCTTTTTGTGAGCAATTCATCTGACACCCCAAACTTCAGAGACCTGGGCAGAGCTGAGGGATCACAGGGGGACCCCTGCCTGCCAGCTGTCACTTTGGTGTGACAGAAACCTCACTTCGAAGCCTCAGAAACCAGATGGGGGCTTAGCCCTCTGGAGCTCAGTCTAGCTGGGGAGAGAAACAGAGCTGTGGTGGTGAAATGAGGGGCAATATAGTCCTGGTGCCAAGTGATGGGTTGCAGATGGTGAGGCTGGAGAGATGGACGAGGGTCAGGGGGCCTCGGAGGAGGCAGTTCCTGTTTCCTGAGGGCTGCCTATAGAGCCCTGTGGCCTGTGGTGGGGAGGGGTCTGGCTCTGAGCAAAACGTTGCGCCTGCCCTCAGGGAGCCCCTACTCTAGAGAAAGACAGGTAAAGAGCTTGCCACCTGAGTGGTATTCATAGGTGCAGCTGGAGGTCCCAGGCGTGTACTGTTGAGAGATGAATTTCTGCTCTTGAACTTAAAGTGGAGGGGGGAGCGTTGAGGTGGGCAGAAGCGATGAGTGGAGTGGGCTGCAGCCCCCGTGAACTTTCTGCCAGATACCTCCCAGGTGCCAGGCTGGTTCTTACCTGATCTCATTGAACCTGTCCTGTGGGTTAGGTGTTATTGCTCTGCTGAGGTCAGGGGATTTGCCTAGGGCAGCATGGTTAGCTAGAAGCTGAGAGTCACCCTGCCTTGCTGATTTCAGAGCCTTGAATCTGAAGGGAGGTAGAGTCAGGAGGTGGAAGTGATGGGAGTGGGCAGGGATTGGGGCCCTGGTTGCGGGTGATTCCACCTAGCAGCTGCTGAACACTTGCTTCCCACTGGCAGTGGGAATGGTTTGTGTACATCATCTCATAGTCCTGGGGCAACCCTCTTATGGAGGGTTAGCAACCCCACGTTAGGGCAAGAGCAACAGAGTGGCTCCTCCAACGTCACTCTTTTGCCCGAGGCTGTACAGCTAGGAGGTGGAAGAACGTGGATTTGAACCCAGAGTCCACACTGTGAAACATACAAAAACAAGGTGCAAAGGCCCAGAGGTGGGAAAGTGCAGGGTGTGTGTGGTGGCTGCAGAACCCTAGGGTGCATCGGGAAGTTCTCTGTGTAATTGGCTGAATACTTAGCCATGTGACTTTGAGCTAGTCAGTCTCCTAATCTGTGAAATGGGACTACAGTATAGCATTACCCTCATTCCTGCAGAATCCATGGAAACACACTTGACCGGCCCAAGCAACTGGTGATTTCCTCTGTTAGCTGCTGCGCTTGTTACCCAAAGCTCAGCCTCTCTGTACACCAGTCCTGAATCAAATCCCAGAGACAGTACTGGCTGAAGTAGAAAACGAGAGCTTTATTGTGTTTTGCCAGGCAAAGGGAAACACCCTGGGCTTCTGCCTTGAAAAATATAGGTGTCTTGAAAAAAATGGGTGTCTCTCATCAAAGAACTTGATGAGGGTTTAGAACAGTGAGTCAAAAGTGGGATCTCTTTGGGATTAGGGTGTGCAAAGTTTCCGGTGGTCAGCTCCGAATATTGATAAGTTTCTCTGGTCCCTTTAATCTTGCCTCAGGTGGTTTCTTGGCTGCTCCTTCCCCAACTAGCTGCCCTTTGGAACTCGGGGAAGGTCATGGAGGCTGGAGTCTTGCCTACAAGAAATGGGAGACAGAAAGGCTTCCAAGCCTGGGAGCCCCACAGGGCTGTACTCAGTTTCACTCTGGCACCTCCATTTCTGGAGGTGCCCATCTCTGGGCTAGGGGCTGTTCCCAGTGCCTACTTCAGGCCCCACCATGTATTGAGCTCCCAGTCTGGAGATGGAGACACAGACGATAAAGCCCACCAGAACTCCTGGTGGAGTCACCCACCATTTTTCATTTCCTGCAGACTCACCCACCTCCCAGGAGAAAAGGAAAGTGTATCCCTCTTGCCTTCCAGCAGAGCCCTGCCTCCTCCTCTGGAGAAAGGGGCTGAGTCCTGGCTTATCCCAGGCCTGGGTTAAACCTCTTCCCTTCTGGAGGATCCTGGGTCCAGATGACCTCACGGGTGACATCCCTGGAAGGTTGGTCACACGGGATGTGGGGTCTAAGCTGTGCCCTCCTTGGGGTCAGACACCACCCACCTCCCCTCTCCGTGGATCCTTAATAGCCAGGTCCCGTTGACTGGCTTTGAAGTGTGCATTCTGTTTTTCCCCTTCTCTCTAAATATTTGGGTTTCCTGCTGAAATATTTAGGCAGGATTGTGTACTTCTGGCTGTTGTCACCTCCCATGGCACGCTGTAATCAGGCTGCCTAGCTGGCCCCTCCTGTTAGGGAGAGGCTTGCCCCCAGGCTCTGTGAGAAGTTGGAGGGAGGGTGACCTGGGGGCAGGGTCAGCCTGGCTCTTTCTGTAGCCTAGTGGCTGGTCCTGTGGGTTGCTTGGGGACTGGTAGGCCACAGCAGCTGGCGAGGACTCAGTGGAGCCCCTTCCTTTGCATGTGTGCCCAGTGCTTGGGGCCAGAGCTGGGGAAAGGGGACGAGTCCTGGCTTATCCCAGGCCTGGGTTAAACCTCTTCCCTTCTGGAGGATCCTGGGTCCAGATGACCTCACGGGTGACATCCCTGGAGGGTTGGTCACACCGGATGTGGGGTCTAAGCTGTGCCCTCCTTGGGGTCAGACACCACCCACCTCCCCTCTCCATGGGTCCTTGATAGCCAGGAGGAAGCCCTTGTCTGAACCACTGTCAAGGGAATAGCTGGTTCTAACTTGAGTTCTGATTCTCCTGCAGGACTAGTTTGTGCTGTGTGACCCTGGTCAGATTTCACCTCTCTGGACTCTACTTCCCTGGACTCTTGTGTGTTAGTCGCTTGCTGCTAAGCCGCTTCAGTCGTGTCCGACTCTGTGCGACCCCATAGATGGCAGCCCACCAGGCTCCGCCGTCCCTGGGATTCTCCAGGCAAGAATACTGGAGTGGGTTGCTATGTCCTTCTCCAATGCATGAAAGTGAAAAGCGAAAGTGAAATTGTTCAGTTGTGTCCGACTCTTAGCGACCCCGTGGACTGCAGCCCACCAGGCTCCTCCGTCCATGGGATTTTCCAGGCAAGAGTACTGGAGTGGGGTACCATTGCCTTCTCCTAGTCACTTAGTCATGTCCAACTCTTTGCAACCCCATGGACTATAGCCTGCTGGGCTCCTCTGTCCATGGGATTCTCCAGACAAGAATACTGGAGTGGGTGGTCATTTTCCTTCTCCAGGGGGGTCTTACTGATCCAGGGATCAAACCTGGGTCTCCTGCATTTGCAGGCAGATTGTTTACTATCTGAGCGATAGGGAAGTCCCACTTCCTTAGAGTAAGTTCATCCATTCATTGAAGAAGGCGTGCTGCTGCTAAGTTGCGTCAGTTGTGTCCTCATAGACGGAAGTCACATCTGTGAGACCCCATAGACAGAAGCCCACCAGGCTCCCCTGTCCCTGGGATTCTCCAGGCAAGAACACTGGAGTGGGTTGCCATTTCCTTCTCCAATGTATGAAAGTGAAAGGGAAGTTGTTCAGTCGTGTTCGACTCTTTGTGACCCCATGGACTGCAGCCTACCAGGCTCCTCTGTGCATGGAATTTTCCNAGCCCACCAGGCTCCCCTGTCCCTGGGATTCTCCAGGCAAGAACACTGGAGTGGGTTGCCATTTCCTTCTCCAATGTATGAAAGTGAAAGGGAAGTTGTTCAGTCGTGTTCGACTCTTTGCGACCCCATGGACTGCAGCCTACCAGGCTCCTCTGTCCATGGAATTTTCCAGGCAAGGGTACTGGAGTGGGGTGCCATTGCAGGCCTCTTATATTAGGCCTAGCTAGACTGCACACTTCTCTGCTAGACTGCACACTTCCCTGGTGGCTCAGACAGTAAGGAATCTGCCTGCAATGCGGGAGACCCGGGTTCAATACCCATGACGTCACAATGAGTCAGACACAGATAAGTAACTAACAGACACATACCCAGCATATACCGCAGGAGCCCCATGTGGGCAGGGCCCACACCCTGGAACAGGAGCCTCCCTGCCCAGGTTCTAGCCAGGTAAGTGACTTGCTTGGAATATGTTTGTGGGACCCCTGGGTGCCCAAGAAATGTACCTGGCTCTGATGGGGAGGCAGAGAGCTGTGTGAGCCTTTGGGTTGGAAGTCTAGTCACAAGGGACCCAACCTCCTACAAACTCAATGGCCATGAGTTTGAGCAAACTCTGGCAGATAGTGAAGATCAGGGAAGCCTGGCGTGCTTCAAGTGCATGGGGCCGCAAAGAGTTGGATACGACTTAGCCATTGAACAACAACAAGCCTCCTGCAAGGTCAAGGTGGTTACCTGGGTAAACCGAGCCAGGACAGGCTCTGGCCCCAGCGAGCAGAAGGGAGGCGGCTTTATCAAAATAAAGCTGCATGAGGTGGGGCCACGTTGCCTGGTGGTCAAGCATAGGCTTTCAAGTCACATAGCCTTCGAAAGCTGGAACCTGAGCCTCTGGCTTCATCAGAAAGTGATGGTTCCCATCACGCTGGACACAGAGACCACCCAAGGACACATGTGGAAGGTGCATTCCAATCTTTTCCCCTTTGAGGGACTTTACAAGACCAACAGCTCTGCCTCTCTGGGTCTGTTTATCTCCAGGAGTCCCCTTACTCCTTTCCCCTGGGCTTAGCAAGACCCATCGTAGTGAGCAGGCCTAGCAGGCCTGTCCTCCCCATGGGAGGTGATTTCTGCTTTCAAGGAACTTGAGACAGAGCGGAGACCCATTCCTTCCTCCGCGCAGATGTTTACCCAGTGTGTGTGCAGGCCTGGTGGAAACCTGCTGCAAAGAGGGTGAGCAGGTCCTCCCGCCTGTCTGGGAATGTCCCCAGACCACGTGCCATGGAAACCACGGGGGCACTTGGATGTGCAGGAGGCAGGGAGGAAGGAGGAAGGCAGGGCTGTTGCTAGCCCTTTGGCATGACTGCAGCCTGCCCTGGGCCTTTTCTACCCCGCGGCCCACCCCTCGGGGCTGAGCTGACTGGGATGTCGGCCCCAGGGGATGGAGCGGGCCTGTTGCACAGTGTTGCCTGCGGCACCGGGGTGACCTCTGGGGTTTGCACCCCCTGCCCCCCTGGCTTCCCACCCTTGGCCTTATTACAGGCTTCTGCACAGCCAATCCTCTGAGATGCCTTCTTGTGACCTCTCTGAGGTCTGACTGGGAAATGTCATCCTTTTTGCTTGATGGGAAAACTGAGGCCTGGTGAGACGCGTTTATTCATTTGTTTATTTTGGCTGTGGTGGGCTTTCTTTGCCACATGCAGGCTTTCTGTAGTTGCGATTGGTGGGGGCTCCCCTTCATGGCGGTGCCCGGGTTTCTCATTGCAGTGGCTTCTTATTGTGCAGCTCAAGTTCTAGGCTCACAGGCTTCAGTACTTGCAGCGTGTGGGCTCAGTAGATGTGGTGCACGGGCTTAATTGCTCCACGGCATGTGGGGTCTTTCCTGACCAGGGATCAAACCTGTGTTCCCTGTATTGCAAGGCACATTCTTGACCACTGGACCACCAGCCTTTAAATCAAAGCTCTGAACAGCCTTTAAATCAAAAATCTTCATGTGTGTTGGGTTGCAGAGCCTTTATTTCACTTACACTAACCTGGCCTGATTTCCTAACCTGCCCCACCCCAGCACACCCTTTCCTGGAGCGCCAGTTTCCCTACCCCCTAGTGAGTTTTTCTGGAATAAGAAGCAGAGGTTGAAATTGTGGTCAACCCCCTCACCGCTCAGGGTTTGGGGAGGCCATCCAGAGCCTGGGGCAGAAATGACCTGATGCCTCACTGGTCCTTCACAGGACCCTGCTCCCCAAGGGTTTGAGCCTAAGCAGGTGTTGTTGGCTGGTTTCTTGGAGGCTGGCAGGGATGGGGGAGGAGAAGGGTCTGGCTCTGTGTGCTCCTCCTGGCAGCAAGTCATAAAATGTGAAGCTGTAGGGAGCTTAATGGTTATCTAACTAGCCTACCTTTACAGTCCTGGAACCAAGGCCTTGGGAGGTTATGTAACTTTTCCAAGGTTACTGTGCTTTCCAGGGCGGGGCAGGTAGAATGAAGGAGTAGGAATTGCTAAGTGGGGCCGTTGGGGAAGGCTTGGAGGCAGTGGCCTCGGGAAGTGGGAGGTGGTCACTGCTGCAGCAGTCAGGGATTCTGATAGAGTTGCATCAGGACCACTGACTCAGAAAACCTGTCATGGTTTCCCCCGCAGACCTAGACCACACCAGGGGAGCAGAGTCCAGAGCACATGGGCCGCCGCAGAGACCTAGGCTCTGAGTGTGATCCTTGCCAAGAGCCAGGGTCCTTGCAGCGGGCCCAAAAGATCTAGACTCTGCTCCTCGTGGAGTCTTGCCTCTCTCTGGATCCCTACCCTTGATCCCTGCTGCAGACTGGAGGCCATGCCCCTAGGGTGAGGAGGCTGTCTAAAATTGCACACTCACAGCACGTCTCAACCTTTACCAGGAACTCAGGTCTGTGTCCACTGATAACGTAAGTCACCTTGCAGGTGGTGGCAGAGAGAGGCGTTCCAGCCGTCACTCGACAGCAGGGACCGCAGCTGGCACCTGGTGAAGGAAGGGCAGGTGGGAGCCGTCCCACACCGCAGGGACTCCCTACAGGGGGACCATAGGCGCTGTGCAAATTCGTGCGCAGATAAGACAACTGAGGCAGAGGATTAAGTAAGTCATTCCAGGCCACGCAAAAGCTAGTCTGCCTGAACCCAAGCCTCTGGGTTCAGAGCCCTGCAGAGCTGCCCCGTTTAGACTCCGTGATGTCCTAAATCAGGGCCTTTTTTACCAGCTGTGCTGGGCCACCAGCCCCTCCTAGAGAC
Source organism: Neotragus moschatus (assembly GCA_006410615.1). NCBI lineage: Eukaryota > Metazoa > Chordata > Mammalia > Artiodactyla > Bovidae > Neotragus > Neotragus moschatus. The sequence goes on from SJYA01002871.1 coordinate 458,525, forward strand.
TGGCTTTCTCCTTGGATCCTGTTGGCTCTAGCCACCCCCTCCCCACCCCCTCCGCCCCGAAGCACACCGGGCTTGCTCACTGGCCCTTTGCTGGGCACCGCTCTCTTCAGCCTTTGTGGGCCCTGACATCGCTGTTTCCTGACCTGGTTTAGGTTTGTTCACCGTTTGCAATGTGAAAGGTTTGAAAGCAGGAGAAACCTGGGTTAGGTAAGTCGATACCACAGTTCAGGGCAGGTATCAAAGACCTGGAAGGGGGAAGTACAGCTTGCCTCTTGGCCATGGGGTTCCTGTCTGAATCTCCCCAGCAGCTACAGCCACACCTGTGACTCGTCCCCCACTTGGCTTCCCCAGGGCTAACCCCTCGTGGGGCTGTGGTCTCCCCCCGGGGAAGGGACAGCTCTTGCCTTGCCTTTCCCACCACCCGCTCAGATCTGCCTGCACGACTGGGGTCAGGGTGGCTGTTTTGTGGCGAGCAGAGGACCCCTGGAGTGGGTGAGCCCTTCATGGACGTGAGTGTTGGTTTTGGCTTGGGGGCCCCTCGTGTCTCATTCAAGGTTTTTGTTCCCCCCCATGCCTCTAGGTGCAGGAGAGCACCTGTTCAGACTCTCCGGAGGAGAAGGAACAGCAGCCCCATGCCCTCCCCGTAGCTCCTGTTCAAATGAAACTCTCTTGCCTGCCTCCCGGGTCGAGGAATGCATCCTGACAGTGTTAGTTTTGGATATGTGCCCTGCACCGCGGGGCCCCCCCCCCCCGCCCCCCCACAGCA
>SJYA01002871.1:459381-501063 GCA_006410615.1 Neotragus moschatus
CCCCACAGCATCCCGCCCCCTTTGGAGCAGCGGGTGGAAGGGCTGCCTCTGGCCGAGGGAGAGTGCTGAGTGGGCTGAGCTCGCTGGTGCAGTAATGTCTTGTCAGCACCCCCCCGGGGAGCAGGAAAAGGGAGGGTGTTCTGGTTATCAGCTTTTCAACACCCTACCTCCCCCAGCCCCCGGGGTCGCGCGAAGACAGCTGCGCGAAGACAGCCGGGTCCTGGACCTGGCTGAGCAGACTTGCTATGTGACTAGGCAGGGTCCCCGCCTCTCTCTGAGCCAAAGGACTTCTTCACTAAGGCCGATTAGAGTCTCACTGAGCGCCAGCACTTTGCCCATTGCTGGTTGAAGGTTTGTGGGAATTATGAGCCATATTTAGACATGAGCCTTGACTTTGAGGTTAGGCCAGGCCTGGTGGCTCAGTTGGTAGAATCTGCTTGCAATGCGGTAGTCTCAGGTTCGATCCCTGGGTCGGGATGATCCCCTGGAGAAGGAAATGGCAACCCACTCCAGTCTTCTTGCCTGGAGAATTCGGTGGGCTACAGTCCATGAGGTCACGAGAGCTGTACGTGACTCACCTACCTACCTACCTACCTAAGGTCCTGCGATGTATGTGCAGGCCTGTGCAGGTGCAGCAGGTGGTAGGGGCCTTTCATATGCCCCAAGGTAGAGGTGGTGCTGTAGGTGGGGGTTGGGGGGAGATGCCAGGGAGGGCCCTCCTGACCTTGAGGATTGCCTTCTATTGAGCCCCCTCATTTTCTGAGCACCTCCTTGCCCCCACATTAGAGCACATTGCTCTCGGGTTGTGCCTTGTCTGCACCCCTCCCCTCCTCCCATCAGGCCCTCGACTATGCCCCACTGGATCTGAGATCTCTCGCTGTGTGAGAGGGTAATGATTAATGGACATCCGAGCCACAATGCCATATCTCCCTCTCCTTTGACCTCTGTCCCCCAGGCCCCACATCCCAAAGGTAGGACCATCAGAGCCCACCTCCAATCTGGAAAACTCCTGTCCTTACAGTGGGGGCCGTGCCTGGCCAGATTCTACCCTGACCCCGCAAGAACTCTGGGACAGCCCCCACCCCCACCCCATCCTCCTGCTGCACACAGTGCACCTGAGTGGGGACACTCTGTCCTCTGTTGGGATGGGTCCATAGGTTGCCTAGAGAAGTGTGTCAGTCCCCCTCCCCCACGCCCTGCCCCCTCTGCACCCCAGGGGTGTGTGTCTGGACCCACAGCTGGCTCCCCAAGCTCACGCCAGGGCAACTTCCAAGTCGTGGTGGGGGGGATGGTGGGCACTTTTGAGTCCTGCTCTAGATAGTGCCCGCCTCCACCAAGCCAGGGGTTCAGAGTTCACAGGTTTCAGTGAACGGGCACGCCCACTCTTTTTGGAATGCCCCAGAGCCTAGAGCTGCCTGATCCCCTGTCTCTCCTTGCTCTGTGTTGGAGTCATTGTGTACAAGTCTGAAAATTTTCCCTTCCCGAAGCTGGTTTCCATCTGTGCACACACTCTCTACTCCTCACCCCCCCAGCACCCCGCCACGCTTCCCTGCCTCACCCCACTGCTCTGCTTACAGTTGGATCCCTGCTTATTGAGCGACCCGGTGGGCTCTGACCTGGGGAGTGGGAGACCCTCAGACAGACCAGCAGGGGCACCTGCTGGGGCCCTGGAATGGGGTGCGGCTTTCCAGGGCTTCGATTTGGTGTTCTCAGTGGGGCTGAGCTATGAGCCAGACTGGAAGTGAGGCAGAAACGAGACGGGGGGGTGAGGGCAGCCCAGACTCGTTTTCTGAGTTGGTGCCGAGTTTGGGTTGAATCACGGAAACTCGATGTGAAAACAGAAGGCTAGCGGCGCTGAATTGGAGGCAGGGTTATTGATGCCTTTTCTTTCTTTGCCTCCCTAATTTTCTGAAATGCTGTTGTATTGCAGTTGTACTGTGAGAAATTGAATTTTCTGAAAGGGTAAGATGCACGCACCTAGCATCAGCTACTTCTGCCCTGGCTATTTTTAATGCGTGAGGTACACAAAGCACAAATAAACATAGGTTTAACGGCATCGCACACTCTGAAAACTAGTATCACCTCTGGAATTGCTAAACAATATGTGATTGTTTTTCAGTTTAGCTGCCAGAGGGCTGACTTCCTGGGCAGCAGGGCTGTTGAACACTTTGAAGAGAAGAGTCTCAAAGACTGGGGAAACCAGGCGGGCTTTCAGTGTGCAGACCAAGAAGTCTGAGATTGAACACAATCTGGTAGTCACCAAGAAGAGAGTATGGTTCCCCGGGAGAAGCCTTGCAGAGCTGGGGGAGTCCCAGGGGCTCTCCCCTGTGTTGGGGTCAGTGTCTCCCACAAGGAAAGGGGTGCTCCAGAGACCAAGGCCTCAGTGTGTATTCAGCTCTTACAATTCCCACTGGGGCCCAGGAAGACTTTGCCTCCTTGCCTTTTGGGATGGACCACCGCCCCCACCCCCAAACCAAAAAAAATATACCGCAGGCAAAGGAAAGATTTGGGACAGCCCACAGCCACGCATGTCATTCAGAGTCAAGAGTATGCTACAGACCATGACCCAACGGGGGAAAGCAGGCCCTCCCTGCCCAGGAAGATGTGTTGTGTCTGACTGCATCAGTATGGTGATTACCATCACAGGCCACGAATCGGTTTTAACATGGTGTTACTAACTATTGTACTTGTTTAGCTTTTAATTAAAATTAGTAAAATTTAGGGACTTCTCTGGCAGCTAAGACCCTGTGCTTCCAGTGCAGTATGGGGTGTGGGTTTGATCCCTGGTCAGGGAGTGAAGTGGAGAAGGCAGTGGCACCCCACTCCAGTACTCTTGCCTGGAAAATCCCATGGATGGAGGAGCCTGGTGGGCTGCAGTCCATGGGGTCGCGAAGAATCGGACACGACTGAGCGACTTTACTTTCACTTTTCACTTTCATGCATTGGAGAAGGAAATGGCAACCCACTCCAGTATTCTTGCCTGGAGAATCCCAGGGAGGCAGGAGCCTGGTGGGCTGCCTATGGGGTCTATGGGGTCACACAGAGTTGGACACGACTGAAGCAATGCAGCAGCAGCAGCAGTAGCAGGGAGCTAAGATTCCACATGCCGCACAGCATGGCCCCAAAATTAAAAAAAAAAAAATAGAATTAATAAAATTTGAACTTAGTTCCTCCATCACACTGCCCACAGTCCTAGGGCTCAGTGGCCACAGGGTTCCCTCAGCACGGAGAGTCTGCTAGTGGAATCTGCTGAGGTTCCTAAGGGACATTGGCTTCTCTTGGTGTTTCGTTAGATTCCGTCCTGCTCTGGGGCGGGTGGGTGAGGGCAGAGCCGGCCGGCAGCCTTGGAGTGGGGAGGGTGATGTGCTGAGAACCCAAAGATGGAGCGGGTTGCCCCGTCCCCCCCCCAGCAGGATGCTTGCAAGCTCCTCGGAGGTGAGCATCCCCTAGACTGGTTGACGGAAGGCATGGGTTTGCCAGGGTCTGTTGACTGTCCTGCCCGCCGCGTCCCTCCAGACTCAGAGGAGTGTGTGTTTCGCAGGGACTGTCCTGGCCTCACCTTGGCTTGCCTGCTGCTCCCTCCTGCCATCTTCCCATGTCGTGAAGCTCCGCCCATCTGCCTGTCTGTCCTTAGATGCGAGGTCCGACTGGGAAGGGCCTGTGTCTTGGTCCTGTCTTCTTTTGTGCCCAGCAAGTACTTAAGGAGTCGATCGACCTGAGCTGGGTAGTGTGAGGAAAGATTGCCTGGGACTCTGGTCGCATCTTTCCCTGGGTTCGCTTAGGTTGGGTGGTTGGTTCTGTACGGGCTTTGGGGGCTGGTGTCTGGTCAGCTGTGGAGTGTGTACTGGGCGTGTGTGAAGGACAGGGAAGCCTGGTGTGCTGTAGTCTGTAGGGAGAACAGTTGGATGTGGCCTAGTGACTGAACCACAACGTAGGGGCGGGAACAACTCCAGAAAGGGGAACGGCTCAGGGCTCCCGAGTGGAAGGAAGGGTGAAAGGAGCCCCATTGCATCTGTTCCTCACGTCACCCTACTGTTCCTGGGAGGTGAGCCATGGAGCAGAGGGTAGGCCATGTCCTGGAAGCCCACTGCTAGGTGTCTGGTTTAGACCTAAGCAGCCCAGATGAGACTGCCATCTTCAGCAGACCTGGGGGTAAATGGACCTCCCTGGATGGACCTGAGAAGTCTCCATGCCAGCTGCCACTCAAAGTATTTCATGAGAAATTCGGTTCTGCAGGGGGGCAGGATGTAGCCACTTGAGGAGCAGGTCTCGCTCCCCCGCTGACCCTTGCGTGACTTGGAAATCTGCTGGCATTTGCTTTCCTGTCTTTGAGCCTCCCCTGGCCACACACAATGCACCGGGAGACTGGGAGAAAGACTTACCACCAACAGCAGCAGGCATTTAGAAACCAGGAATTCCACATCGGGGGCACCTTCAGCTTTATTGGCGCACCTGCTTCATGCGCATCACGTTCATGTCTATTGGGCCTTTCAACCCATAACCCTGTGAATTGATGGGGGGAGGCGAGAAGGGGCAGCACTGTCTTCCATTGGATCGGTCAAGAAACTGAAGTCATGACGATGAGGGCTGGGAAACAGCTGATATTGTGCAGGCCTGGGTGTCAAAAGCTCCTGCATGATCCTAGGAAGGCTAAGGGCTACCAGAGCCTGGGTGGGTGTTAGGGGGGTTAAGCAGGCTTGGAAAAGGCCCTTGCTTAAAATCAGCACCCTGATGAAGGAGAATGAGAGAACGTGTGGCCTGGTCTTGGTCCTTCCTGCCTCCCGGTGTCTCACCACGGGGCTGTCTCAGAGTCTGGGTTCTCCCGCTGCACCACTGGGGGAGTTTCCATTTCCTGTGGCCTCGCCTGTCCCTGGTCCTGGGCCCCAGGTCAGAGGATGGGAGGTTTTCCTAACCCCCACTGCAACCCCTCCCCTCAGCTCAGTGAAGAGGGTTGGCTGTACTTTTCCATACCTTCCTACAAAACAGCTCTGTGTTGCATTACCCTGGTCATGCGGTGCAAGGGAGGTGGCGTTCTGTCCCTGAAAGATGGAAAAAGCAGAGGTAGCTGTGCCTTGGTGCTTTATGCTGGGCAGCAAAGGCAAGGGTGGTGGAGTGGCCGGGGTAGGGGGCACGGGTTGCGTGTATCAGGCTCTGTTCCATTCCCCCTATTTGGGGATCTCTTTCATTTCTCATCTCGTGATCTTCAGATAGGGGCCTTGGTGGCTGGAGCCCTGATTCACCTGGTGTGGTGCCATATCTGTGTCTAGCCACCCGGCTGGGGGCTTGAGGAGTCTGCACCTCGGGGCACCCAGCCCCTCTTGCATCCAGCCCATTGATGCTCACGGTTGTCAGCAGTGTGGTCTTGGCCCTGGTCTCTCATTGTGTCTTCTGGCAGTGAGAGCCATCGAGGCAGAAGGCTCCCCACTCTGCAAAGAGTACCACTCACCCCAAAACGCTTGTGCCAGTGTGCCGGTGTTTCCTTGTGCAATTTATTCCAGAGACGATGGAGACCAGCTGTTGTCCGTCTCCAGCTGGAGACTGAACCAAAGGAAATGGGCTTGGACTGCAGCCGGTGGGGGGATTTAGTTTGGAGGCAGACAATAAGGAAGGGTTTTGTGGCAGGTGGCTGGCTCTCGGGGCTCCTGCAGGGGGCTTTGTGGAGAGGAAAGAGGGTCAGGTCAGGTCATGCATGGAGGCAGCAGGGCCAGGCTGGGGCGGACAGAGGTAGTTTGTAATAAACCGACAGGGAGGGTGACCTCATAGGTATGGAGAGGCTCCGCTGCCACTCCTCGTGCAGGGCTAATACCACCGCCTAGTATCTTTCTGGCTTTTTCTTGTTTTCATTAGTGAAGAAGTTTACAGTTTAACCACCTGGTCATCTTAAACAAATGATAAATGGGTAGACTTAATAATCCCTTATCGTCAGAACCCTAAACTTCAAGGATGNTTGGAATGCCCCAGAGCCTAGAGCTGCCTGATCCCCTGTCTCTCCTTGCTCTGTGTTGGAGTCATTGTGTACAAGTCTGAAAATTTTCCCTTCCCGAAGCTGGTTTCCATCTGTGCACACACTCTCTACTCCTCACCCCCCCAGCACCCCGCCACGCTTCCCTGCCTCACCCCACTGCTCTGCTTACAGTTGGATCCCTGCTTATTGAGCGACCCGGTGGGCTCTGACCTGGGGAGTGGGAGACCCTCAGACAGACCAGCAGGGGCACCTGCTGGGGCCCTGGAATGGGGTGCGGCTTTCCAGGGCTTCGATTTGGTGTTCTCAGTGGGGCTGAGCTATGAGCCAGACTGGAAGTGAGGCAGAAACGAGACGGGGGGGTGAGGGCAGCCCAGACTCGTTTTCTGAGTTGGTGCCGAGTTTGGGTTGAATCACGGAAACTCGATGTGAAAACAGAAGGCTAGCGGCGCTGAATTGGAGGCAGGGTTATTGATGCCTTTTCTTTCTTTGCCTCCCTAATTTTCTGAAATGCTGTTGTATTGCAGTTGTACTGTGAGAAATTGAATTTTCTGAAAGGGTAAGATGCACGCACCTAGCATCAGCTACTTCTGCCCTGGCTATTTTTAATGCGTGAGGTACACAAAGCACAAATAAACATAGGTTTAACGGCATCGCACACTCTGAAAACTAGTATCACCTCTGGAATTGCTAAACAATATGTGATTGTTTTTCAGTTTAGCTGCCAGAGGGCTGACTTCCTGGGCAGCAGGGCTGTTGAACACTTTGAAGAGAAGAGTCTCAAAGACTGGGGAAACCAGGCGGGCTTTCAGTGTGCAGACCAAGAAGTCTGAGATTGAACACAATCTGGTAGTCACCAAGAAGAGAGTATGGTTCCCCGGGAGAAGCCTTGCAGAGCTGGGGGAGTCCCAGGGGCTCTCCCCTGTGTTGGGGTCAGTGTCTCCCACAAGGAAAGGGGTGCTCCAGAGACCAAGGCCTCAGTGTGTATTCAGCTCTTACAATTCCCACTGGGGCCCAGGAAGACTTTGCCTCCTTGCCTTTTGGGATGGACCACCGCCCCCACCCCCAAACCAAAAAAAATATACCGCAGGCAAAGGAAAGATTTGGGACAGCCCACAGCCACGCATGTCATTCAGAGTCAAGAGTATGCTACAGACCATGACCCAACGGGGGAAAGCAGGCCCTCCCTGCCCAGGAAGATGTGTTGTGTCTGACTGCATCAGTATGGTGATTACCATCACAGGCCACGAATCGGTTTTAACATGGTGTTACTAACTATTGTACTTGTTTAGCTTTTAATTAAAATTAGTAAAATTTAGGGACTTCTCTGGCAGCTAAGACCCTGTGCTTCCAGTGCAGTATGGGGTGTGGGTTTGATCCCTGGTCAGGGAGTGAAGTGGAGAAGGCAGTGGCACCCCACTCCAGTACTCTTGCCTGGAAAATCCCATGGATGGAGGAGCCTGGTGGGCTGCAGTCCATGGGGTCGCGAAGAATCGGACACGACTGAGCGACTTTACTTTCACTTTTCACTTTCATGCATTGGAGAAGGAAATGGCAACCCACTCCAGTATTCTTGCCTGGAGAATCCCAGGGAGGCAGGAGCCTGGTGGGCTGCCTATGGGGTCTATGGGGTCACACAGAGTTGGACACGACTGAAGCAATGCAGCAGCAGCAGCAGTAGCAGGGAGCTAAGATTCCACATGCCGCACAGCATGGCCCCAAAATTAAAAAAAAAAAAATAGAATTAATAAAATTTGAACTTAGTTCCTCCATCACACTGCCCACAGTCCTAGGGCTCAGTGGCCACAGGGTTCCCTCAGCACGGAGAGTCTGCTAGTGGAATCTGCTGAGGTTCCTAAGGGACATTGGCTTCTCTTGGTGTTTCGTTAGATTCCGTCCTGCTCTGGGGCGGGTGGGTGAGGGCAGAGCCGGCCGGCAGCCTTGGAGTGGGGAGGGTGATGTGCTGAGAACCCAAAGATGGAGCGGGTTGCCCCGTCCCCCCCCCAGCAGGATGCTTGCAAGCTCCTCGGAGGTGAGCATCCCCTAGACTGGTTGACGGAAGGCATGGGTTTGCCAGGGTCTGTTGACTGTCCTGCCCGCCGCGTCCCTCCAGACTCAGAGGAGTGTGTGTTTCGCAGGGACTGTCCTGGCCTCACCTTGGCTTGCCTGCTGCTCCCTCCTGCCATCTTCCCATGTCGTGAAGCTCCGCCCATCTGCCTGTCTGTCCTTAGATGCGAGGTCCGACTGGGAAGGGCCTGTGTCTTGGTCCTGTCTTCTTTTGTGCCCAGCAAGTACTTAAGGAGTCGATCGACCTGAGCTGGGTAGTGTGAGGAAAGATTGCCTGGGACTCTGGTCGCATCTTTCCCTGGGTTCGCTTAGGTTGGGTGGTTGGTTCTGTACGGGCTTTGGGGGCTGGTGTCTGGTCAGCTGTGGAGTGTGTACTGGGCGTGTGTGAAGGACAGGGAAGCCTGGTGTGCTGTAGTCTGTAGGGAGAACAGTTGGATGTGGCCTAGTGACTGAACCACAACGTAGGGGCGGGAACAACTCCAGAAAGGGGAACGGCTCAGGGCTCCCGAGTGGAAGGAAGGGTGAAAGGAGCCCCATTGCATCTGTTCCTCACGTCACCCTACTGTTCCTGGGAGGTGAGCCATGGAGCAGAGGGTAGGCCATGTCCTGGAAGCCCACTGCTAGGTGTCTGGTTTAGACCTAAGCAGCCCAGATGAGACTGCCATCTTCAGCAGACCTGGGGGTAAATGGACCTCCCTGGATGGACCTGAGAAGTCTCCATGCCAGCTGCCACTCAAAGTATTTCATGAGAAATTCGGTTCTGCAGGGGGGCAGGATGTAGCCACTTGAGGAGCAGGTCTCGCTCCCCCGCTGACCCTTGCGTGACTTGGAAATCTGCTGGCATTTGCTTTCCTGTCTTTGAGCCTCCCCTGGCCACACACAATGCACCGGGAGACTGGGAGAAAGACTTACCACCAACAGCAGCAGGCATTTAGAAACCAGGAATTCCACATCGGGGGCACCTTCAGCTTTATTGGCGCACCTGCTTCATGCGCATCACGTTCATGTCTATTGGGCCTTTCAACCCATAACCCTGTGAATTGATGGGGGGAGGCGAGAAGGGGCAGCACTGTCTTCCATTGGATCGGTCAAGAAACTGAAGTCATGACGATGAGGGCTGGGAAACAGCTGATATTGTGCAGGCCTGGGTGTCAAAAGCTCCTGCATGATCCTAGGAAGGCTAAGGGCTACCAGAGCCTGGGTGGGTGTTAGGGGGGTTAAGCAGGCTTGGAAAAGGCCCTTGCTTAAAATCAGCACCCTGATGAAGGAGAATGAGAGAACGTGTGGCCTGGTCTTGGTCCTTCCTGCCTCCCGGTGTCTCACCACGGGGCTGTCTCAGAGTCTGGGTTCTCCCGCTGCACCACTGGGGGAGTTTCCATTTCCTGTGGCCTCGCCTGTCCCTGGTCCTGGGCCCCAGGTCAGAGGATGGGAGGTTTTCCTAACCCCCACTGCAACCCCTCCCCTCAGCTCAGTGAAGAGGGTTGGCTGTACTTTTCCATACCTTCCTACAAAACAGCTCTGTGTTGCATTACCCTGGTCATGCGGTGCAAGGGAGGTGGCGTTCTGTCCCTGAAAGATGGAAAAAGCAGAGGTAGCTGTGCCTTGGTGCTTTATGCTGGGCAGCAAAGGCAAGGGTGGTGGAGTGGCCGGGGTAGGGGGCACGGGTTGCGTGTATCAGGCTCTGTTCCATTCCCCCTATTTGGGGATCTCTTTCATTTCTCATCTCGTGATCTTCAGATAGGGGCCTTGGTGGCTGGAGCCCTGATTCACCTGGTGTGGTGCCATATCTGTGTCTAGCCACCCGGCTGGGGGCTTGAGGAGTCTGCACCTCGGGGCACCCAGCCCCTCTTGCATCCAGCCCATTGATGCTCACGGTTGTCAGCAGTGTGGTCTTGGCCCTGGTCTCTCATTGTGTCTTCTGGCAGTGAGAGCCATCGAGGCAGAAGGCTCCCCACTCTGCAAAGAGTACCACTCACCCCAAAACGCTTGTGCCAGTGTGCCGGTGTTTCCTTGTGCAATTTATTCCAGAGACGATGGAGACCAGCTGTTGTCCGTCTCCAGCTGGAGACTGAACCAAAGGAAATGGGCTTGGACTGCAGCCGGTGGGGGGATTTAGTTTGGAGGCAGACAATAAGGAAGGGTTTTGTGGCAGGTGGCTGGCTCTCGGGGCTCCTGCAGGGGGCTTTGTGGAGAGGAAAGAGGGTCAGGTCAGGTCATGCATGGAGGCAGCAGGGCCAGGCTGGGGCGGACAGAGGTAGTTTGTAATAAACCGACAGGGAGGGTGACCTCATAGGTATGGAGAGGCTCCGCTGCCACTCCTCGTGCAGGGCTAATACCACCGCCTAGTATCTTTCTGGCTTTTTCTTGTTTTCATTAGTGAAGAAGTTTACAGTTTAACCACCTGGTCATCTTAAACAAATGATAAATGGGTAGACTTAATAATCCCTTATCGTCAGAACCCTAAACTTCAAGGATGGGCAGTTACTTATTACCCGGAGCTGCAGCCACAGCGAAGGGAGCGGGAAAGGAGGAGAGGCAGATGGAGAGGCCGCTCTCGGGGCCCCTGGGTGGGGACAGTTTGCCGGGGGTCTGGGGTGTGGTCCTCTGAGGGCCAGAGGTGAGGGTGTCAGCCACATCCTTTTCCCAAGGGCACAGGCATACCCAGGAGGCATGAATGTGGGGTTGGTGGGCAGCTTTCATCTCCTGGAGAGGGGGATCCGGGGGTGTCGGTTTCGGAGGAGCCTTGTCCTCAGGATCCCAGGAGAAACAGAGCTTCATTTTTTTCCCCCCTCTCCTGCCTCCAGGCCCCCACCCTTCATCACCCGCCAGCCTCTTCCCTCTGGAATCCTGATGGTTCCAAAGTCTGCCATGCAGCTGAGTCACCAGGGCTGGGACCTCTGGGGGCTCCAGACTTGCAGACAGGTGGGGTGGGGTGGGGTGACAGGCACACTGGGCAGAGAAACACAAAGCCATCACCTGGGGCTGGCCACCTCATCCGGCCGGAACCTGTGTTACATAGAGCATCAGCACCCACCTCCGTGCCCTGGAAGGCGTACTTCTCGGGGACTGAGTCCCTCGTTTGGCCAATACTGAGTGCCTGCCAGTGCCAGGTTCTGGGAATGAGGAATGAGTGAAACCTCTTTCTCTGAAAGCCTTCAGAGCTCGTGGTTTACCAACCAGACAGCAGATCCTAATAGAACATCCTGGGGCATGGGGAGATAAACACTGTCCCAAGCTCTGATCTTCCAGGTAGTGGTCGCCAGGAAGGAGGGCGTTCCCGGTGACCCCTGCCCAGCTCTGTGTCTACGGCTCTGGAGACCCTGTGCCCTGAGCACAAACCCCAAGAATGGAGGGGACCTCCCCACCCCCCCTATTCTTCCCAGTTTACTTTTCTGGCCGGCACACACCCTGTATGCCCAGCACCGCACTACACATCATTTCACATAATCTGCATCCCAACCCAAGAGAGTCTTGTTGCCCCCCCTTTCCAGAGGCAGAAGGGGAAGCTCAGATTGGTACGAGGACATACCCCGGGTGACCTGCTGGTGGGCCATGGAGCCAGGGGTTGAAGCCATGTGTGTCTGTGCCAAAGCCCAGTCTTAGCTCCTCTGCCCCGGGGCTGCCTGCAGAGGGTCCTGACTTGAGGTTGTGGGTTCCCAGTGGGTTAGCTGCCCCAGCGTGTGTTGTCCAGGCTGCCGTGAAGATGGGGGAGGCAAGCTGGCACAGGGAGGGGCTGCTGATGAGCCCGATCTCCGTCAGGTCGTCAGCCCAGGACCGGGAGGAGATGGTGGATCAGCAGTTCCTGTGACCTCCTTTGTGGCCTGCTTGAGTGCTGTTTTTGAAAATCTCGAGGGGCTGGTGACTTCCCTTGCTTGCTGCTTCTACCCCGCTGCCAGGCTGGGGTAAACCAAAGCCGTCTCTGGGGAGGAGGGGGGAACATAAGCAAACACGCATCTGATAGACTCGCAGGATTAAACGGCACACCCTTTTATAGCTTCCATCACCCAGGTCTGCCCCTCTCCGGTCACTCACCTTCCTTGCTCCACTTTGGTTGGCATTTCTGAGCCTGACGCCAGGTGAGGGCGAGATGGATAGTCTACTTGGTTGGTGGAAAGGGCCCTCAACTGAGAGTCAGGGGGCTTTCGGCTGGTTCCGCTCTGTCCTTTGTCATGAGCTTGCTGTGTGACCTCTTCTGTGTCACTAGCCCTCTCTGATCAGTTTCCTCAGCTACAAAATGGAAATACAGTATCCATGTTGCTTGCCTAGCCTACAGGGCCTTGAGCCTCGAGTGAAATTAGGGCCAGAGGAGTTTGTTGGTAGGAAAGAAACCTGATGAATGGGGTTTTGGCCAGAAGGAGGGAGATGCTGGCTCTGCCTCTAGAGCCTTGTTACAAAGGAGCTGAGTGGGGCCCGGAAAGGTTTGTCAGCTTGCCTGCAAAGGACAAGCCAGGAGCCAAATCCCCTGCAGGGACCTCTCGCTCCCTCGTGACCCACACCCCTGTAGGGAAGGAGGGCCTGTTGGAGGGGTCCTGGCTGACTAATTTCCTGCCTTTGAGTTGTTGGCCCAGAAGTTGGGAGATGGCTCTTGGTATCCATCAAAGTAGAAAGATATCCATACCCCCAGGATCTGGATCCTGGGGGCAGGGAAGGGGCCTGGTCATGAATCCAGGCCAAGCATCCCAGATAGGGCAGAGATGCCAGCATAAGGCCATGAGCCATGTCACAGCCACCCCAGAGCATGACAGTGGTTGTGATTTGGGGATCAGGAAGCCGCAGGTGGGTGAAGGGTGTCCTTCTTGTCCCTTCAGCCTCACTGGACGTGCCACCTGCTCCGAGTCCTTCAGAGAATGAAGCAGGGAGTAGAGTCTGAGAACATGGCTCTGGGGTCATCTGGTGTCCCTCTGGGTGGGAGGGGGTTCTTTCCTACTCCCCCCGGGTCGCCCTCAGGCAGCACGGCTGTGGAACCAGGACTGGCCCTGGAGGTCCCCTATCCGCTCACACCGGGATTTCCAGTGTCATTCGCCAGCTCGGCCCTCCAGGTGCCTGACAACACTTGCTGACAGCCCATCCTGAGCTCCAGCCCCTCCAGCCCTAGTCTGTTTGCTTTAGCCAAACCCACAGCCCTCCATGGGGCAGCCGATCCCTGCAGGGCTCTGTCCCGCCTCCACTCTCATGGAGAGGCGCCCAGCTGCCCCAGGGGAGGAGGAGGCGTGTTACCGACCCAGCCTGAGAACAATGGGGGCAGGGTCACCTGCCTTGTTTTCATTGTCCCTCCTGAGAGCAGACGGGCTCCGGGCCTGAGAAAGTCGGAAACCCAGAGGTTTCTGCTGAAAATGCGCTTACCTCTGGCCTGGGCTTTCCCCACGAGCGTGAGACCTCGCAGTGCCTCTGAGCTCTGCAAGCTGCTGAGAGATGGCCCAGGAGGGGAAACCTGAGGGCAGATGGGAGGACAGCCATCCATCCCTGGCTGTCGTGCTGACCCCTGGGGCGGGCTGGACTGGGCCTTCCCTGTAACTAGGAGAGAGGGTGGTTTGAGTCTAGGATGGTGGTTTTGAAATGGGCTGCACATAATATTAGTTATCTGGGACTGCTTTTCAGCAACTTGGTTCCCAGTCCACACCCCAGACCATTTCTGTCTGAATCTCCCAGGGTAGCACCCATGCAGGAGTATTTCCCCAAGCTGCCCCCAACCCCGGGTGGTCTCCACGTGCAGCCCGGTTAAGAAGCAGTACTGGTGACCCTTCCCCTTGGGAGATGCGTTGAGGGTGGGGTGGGGTGCCTCTTTCCACCTTGCCTGGTGAGGATGTGTGGGTTTCTGGGGTTGGGAAGAGATTGTATTTTGTACCCCAGGGCATCCTCCGGTTGCTGTTTCCTCCCTGGGCTGAGGGAGGGCAGCCTGGCTGGCACCAGGCATGGTCCTTGAGGGACCAAGGCGCAGCGAGGCGCCTTCCTCATCCTGCAGTGGGGTCTGGGGGGATCAAGGAAGGAAGTGGGGTGAAGAATAAAACTTGCTTCTGACTCAAGCAGCCTGGCTTGCTGGGCCTTGGGAAGAGCTGGAGCTGGTGGCCAGTAGGCTGAATCCTGAGAATGAAAATGTATTTTCTCGAGTGGGCTGTGGATTTTTTTGGGGTGGGGGGGAGGGAAGCGGAGCTTGGGAGGTGCTGAACTAGGCTCAGAAGTTATGGTTCTGGACAAAAAAAAATACGAATTATACAAAAGTGTCCCCTGCTCAGACAGGGGGACCCCTGTGGTCCTAGGCCAACCTTGGTTCCTGGAGAAATCTCAGTAAGTGACCTGAACTGAACCAAGGTCTTCAGACCCTACACTAACTTCCTAGTGTACCAACCAAGTCTCTAGCAATTTGTCTTTCCTTCTTGGCTCCCTTGGTGGCTCAGATGGCAGAGAATCTGCCTGTTGTGCCAGGGACCTGGGTTCAATCTCCAAGTCATAAAGATCCCCTGGAGAAGGGAATGGCTTCCCACTCCTGTATTTCTTACCTGGAGAGTTTTATGGACAGAGGAGCCTGGCAGGCTACAGTTCATGGGGTCACAAAGAGTTGGACATGTGAGCAACTGACATTTTCTTTCTCCTAAAAACATGATAGGTATTCGGGTAGACACTGGAGCGGGCTTCCCTGGTGACTCAGTGGTAAAGAATCTGTCTTCCAGTGCAGGAGATGCAGCCTCAACCCCTGGTTTGGGAAGATCCCCTGGAGTAGGAAGTGGCAAGCCACTCCAGTGTTCTTGCCTGGGAAATCCCATGGATGGAGGAGCCTGACAGGCTGCCGTCGACGGGGTCGCAAGGAGTAGGACAAGACTGAGCAACTAAACAACAGGCGTCGGATCAAAACTGAAAAAGCAGATAAGCAGTATTGGAGCAAAAGTGAAAAAGCAGATAAGCAAAATACAAGTCTACAAAGTCCACATTGCAAGGGCCCAGGTCAAGTCTTAACAGAGACAAGATGGGGCCCTGCCCCCACGTCTCTGCACCTGTTCCCCGCCTGGGAGAGTCAGGGCCAGGGTGAGCTGGGCCCACAGCTGGGAGGCAGGTGTCAGGGTGTCGCCGTTGGGCCCCTGCCAATGCCCGGCTCCTAAACTGATCTGCCCTCCAAGCCACACCTGGTCACCTGGGCTGTGGGGAGGGGGCGGGGGAATGCCAAGGATCCTGCACATCTTGCCTCCTGCCTGGGGAGCTGGAAGGCTGAGCCCTGCACCCACACGTCACCCCCACTTAGGCAGCAGATAAGGGGACAAATCACCTGTGAAGCTTGTTAACTGCTTTCTGGGCACCTAGGTCAACTGCAAGGAATACCTGTGAGTGAGGCCCAGGCGTTGTGTTTATTTAAACTCCCCAGTAGTTCCACTGGGTGGAGGGAGAGCCCCTGCCCCAGCAGCTGGGTGGCATCCACCGTCTCTGAAGACTAGACCAGCACTCCTCCCTGACCCCGTTGGGGAAGGTGCTTTTGAACCATGGTGTTGGAGAAGACTCTTGAGAGTCCCCTGGACTGCAAGGAGATCGAACCAGTCCATCCTAAAGGAGATCAGTCCTGAGTGTTCATTGGAAGGACTGATGCTGAAGCTGAAACTCCAATACTTTGGCCACCTGATGCAAAGAATTGACTCATTGGAAAAGACCCTGATGCTGGGAGGGATTGAAGGCAGGAGGAGAAGGGGATGACAGAGGAGGAGATTGTTGAATGGCATCACCGACTCAATGGAGATGAATTTGAGTAAACTCCGGGAGTTGGCAATGGACAGGGAGGCCTGGCATGCTGCAGTCCATGGGGTTGCAAAGAGTTGGACACGACTGGGCGACTGAACTGAACTGAGGAGTTGAGTCATCCTGAGCCCGGGCGAGTGAGAGGAGTGTAGTTAATGGAGGGCTCAGATAATCATCTTCACGGCTCTAATTTGTCCTGGGAATAAGAGGTTAACAGATACTCACCTTCTCGCCAAGATACTGATAGTGTAGGTCTGCCGGCAGTCCCCGAAAGACCTCAGAGGGAGAGCTGGCCACACAGCTGGACGGTGAGCTCTACCCACTGTGCCCCCCCAACCCCGGCCTCTCCCCAGCTCACACTGCCACAGGGAGCCCCAGTGCGTGGGCTCCGGGGTCCGCCCCTACTCTCCTCTCAGCTCATCAGTTTGCAGTGTCAAAGAACGTGAGAAACATTGTTCTGAACAAGCCCAACTTGTTCAGCTTCTATTTGCCTGAAAAGTGCCTAGGATAGGTGTACTAATCCCCACTTCTGTCTGTCCTGTTAAGACTCTCCACCCCCCGACTCATTGCCGCAAACTCCCAGTGGGATCATGACCCTATCCCAGCCCCGTTCCCTGAGGATGGACGTACAGGAAGAGCCCAGCCCAGAGACCGGGGGTGGATAGACATTGGGCTGACAGTGGAGCCGGGGGATGTCTTAACTGGGGCTTTAGACTAGGGTTCAGAGAAGCCCTCATGCCTGGCCTCCACCCCACCTTAGCGAGCACAGGATTGGGAACCAGCGTGTGTCCTTGTTCCGCTGTGCAGGCGGCCGGCCAGGATGGCTGGGAGCCCCTAGAGGGCAGAGGTCCGGAGAGATGGACTGTCTGAGGGCTGCGGTGGTGCATCCTGGGTGTGCCTCTGTTTCCCTGTCTCTGCTGCCTGGGGGGAGCCTGGACACACACCCCAACCCTCAGGCCTCCTGACTCCAGGGACCCCTACCTGCTGATCTCATCCAGGCCTGGCCTCCAGGTGCAGAGATGTAAATTCCACGCCCTTTGATTTATCTTTGTGGGCCCGCAGTCTCCCCCCCGGGGTGTCAGGTCACTGCTGGGGCTGGTTTCCTGAAGGCCACGTGTACCATGTGGTCGTGACACTGACTGCAGTTACCTTTATTCAGGGCTTCTGGGGTGTGTTCAAGAGTGGGTGCCATTTTTGACCGATGGAGAAACTAAGGCTGATAGTGTGTGATTTACACAGGAACTTGGTGCCAGCACTTGAGAAAGGACCCCCTGCCCACCAAGTAACCCCCAGGTCCGCCCCACGTGTCCATGAGCCTCTGCCCAGGGTGGGGGCACGGATCTGGTTGGAGAACCCTATCGCCATCCTTTATAGCCCTCTTCCTGCTCTCTGCACACCCACTGCCCCCCAGAAGAGTTTCGGAGGGGGCGGGCCCCCTCTTCTGGCAGGAGGGACGGTCCCTCTAGTCACTCCAGGGGCTCTCCCAGCCCCACTGCCACTTGCTCTGCCATCTTGGGCAAGGGGGCTTTTGTATGCCCCCCTCACCTGACCCCTTTCCCAACCCCTGACCTCCAGGGTCTGCCCTCTGTTCTCACAACCTGGTGACCGCCCCCATCCCTCCACCCCTGGATGCTTGTGGTCCCACAGCCCTGCGTCCCTCCCCTGACCTCACCAGCTCCGCTCGTACTGGGGTTTGACTCTGCTTCCCACCCTCTTGCCAGATAAAGCTGGGCACCTTGTTGATGATCAGTATAATCCACAGGGTGGTTTATGAGATCCGCCTGCAGAGTAAGCCTGAGAAGGAGCTGAAGGAAGGATGTGGGAGAGGGAGTCAGTCGAGGTCAGGGAAGATGCCCTCATTCATTCGTTCACTCACTCACTTAATAAATGTGTGCACTGCAGATAAAAGTCCTGCCCTCACAGAGCTTACTTTCTAGGGGAGTCGGTCTCTGCATTCCTGTGGCTCTTTCCCTTGCATTTGTCTGACTGTGTTCTAGAAACCTGGGATCACTCCCGTAGCCGAGAAGCCTATACCCTACACCCTTGTCTGTGGACAGAAGAGGGGTTGAGAGCCAGATGGCCTGGGTCCACGCTCTGGCTCCACCACTGCCTTGCAGGTTACTCAGCCTCTGTGCCTTGTTTGCCTCAGCTGTAAATGGAGGGAAGAGAACCTCCTTTACAAGGTTATAAACACTCAACGAGCTGATTTAAAATGCTTTGATTGGTGCTTGTCATAAAACAAGTGCTCAAATATCAGCTGCTATTCAAATATGAATTATCATAATCTGTGAAATAAGGAGTAATAAACCATGCCCTACCTACCTCCCAAGGTGGCTGGGGGGGCTAGGAGGGCCAAGTGAGAGACAGTAAGTGTTCTTCCTGCTCTTGCACGTGCTGTGCACACACGACCGTTGGCCTCGTTCTCTTTGCACCCCAGAGGGACCAAGTGAGCGGAGGTAGAATAAGTTAGGGACGGATGCAGCCAGGGATGGTGAGGGACAACCACTGGGGTGCCTCCGACACGTGGGTCCAGCGGAGCCTGGCATCCTTGAGGCCGATCCTACGTGGCCAGGAAGGGGCTCTGTGATCCCAGTGTGAGGCCTGACACGGAGCTGGAGGCAGGGTGGGGAGTGGCCTTGTGGGTGCCCCGTAGCCGCCATCCACAGGCTGGCTGCCACCCGAAAATGTTCTCTTACAGCCTGATGAAGGGAAGGCTGGACCTCAGCCCTGCTACCCGTGTCCACAGGTGGGCAGGATGGGCCTTTTCTGGAGCTCTGCAGAATGCATCTCCGGGATGGGGGTGCCTGGCAGCTACCTCTGCGCAGGAAACCCCGGATCCCTGGGGGATGAGACACCGTAGGGAACTCAGACTTCATGGACAGTGAGATTCTGGGAGGGTGGAGTCAGGGCAGCATGTTGCTTGAAGCCTAGGCAGAGGTGTGAATGTCTCCTCCCTGAGAGCTCTGTCTGAGTGGATGGGCTGGTTTTAGGGCACTGTTTTTCCAGGTGGTGAGAAGGGGTGGAGGTATGCACTGGCCTCCTTCCTGCAGCCAGAACCCAGATCCCAGCTGGCTCCCCCGCCCACCCCGCTTCGTAGATTTTAGCACCCCTTAGGCAGTGGCACCCCACTCCAGTACTCTTGCCTGGAGAATCCCAGGGATGGCGGAGCCTGGTGGGCTGTCGTCTATGGGGTCGCACAGAGTCGGACACGACTGAAGCGACTTAGCAGCAGCAGGTTACTTACTTAACCTCTCAGGCTCAGGTCCTCGTTTGCAAAATGAAAAAAATTATGGTGACTTCCCAGCAGGATTTTTTGCGCATTAAATGAGCTGGAGGCACACAAAGTGCTCAGCGCAACGTTTGGTGCATGGTAACCACCAACCCCCCCACCAATAAATCACATCCACTTCTTTGCAAGGATGACGGGCGGGGCGGGGGAGGGGGGCTGCAGGGATGGAGCTCCATTCTGTCCTCAAACCAGAGCTGGGCCCAGGCTGTCTGCGGGATCCCCCTCTCCCATCGTTCTCTAGGGTGATGTGGAAAATGAAAATATTGTCTTGTGTGAATCTGGAAGCCAAGTTAAATCATCTTGTGCGTGAACAAGGTCCACCCTCTCCCGAGAAAGCAGCTTCCCTAACCCTGGGGGACCAGACAATGTGTCTAATGGCTCCCCTCACCCAGGGATGACCTCAGGCCTGGGTCAGCCTCTCTGTTCTGTGGGACCCTGCCCCTGACCTTAACCCGTGAGATGTTCCGACTGGAGCCACAGTGACCTACGGTGGGAACAGGGAGCAGGCTGCCCAAGTTCACATCCGGACCTCTGCTCCCTGAGCCCCGCTTTTCTCACCCGTCGGTTGATGTCTGGCAGATTTGGGGAAGAGCCAGTCAGAGAATATGTATAAAAGCCCTGGCAAGAGGCATCTGACAAACAGCAGCACTGAAATCCTGCTCTCTCTCCCAGCATGGGGATGGAGACAAGCTGATCCCCAGGCCAGCTGCTTGGAAACCCTGGGCAGAGAAGCTTGGGGCACCCAGGAGCAGGGAGAGCAGGGGAGGGAGGGAGGTGAGGAGCCCAGCTGACTTGCAAGAGAAAGTCTAGAACCTGGCCCAGTTCTGCCACTTAAGCTCTCAGCCTCTGTCTCCTGACCTGACCCGACCTGTGGACATAACTACTGCCATTGGACTGTTGTGAGGGTGAGTGGCGCTCCTGGCCCTGGGGGGCTTAGGGCTCTTTGGATTGCCCCCATTTGTCCTCCCGTCTCTGGGTGACAGTGGAGAGATAATGGGGGTGAAGGGGACAGTGCGTAGGGCTGTGACTCCCTGATAACCCAGGACGGAGGCCCCAAAGGACACACCATTGGTGGGGTGAAGGGCAAGAAGCCGGCGTCTCTGCTGCAAAGCTCCCAACAATAATGCCTTCTTCAGTTACCCTGTTTTGCCAGCTCTTACATGTGATGTCTCCTTGTTATTGTTTAGTCATTCAGTCGTGTCCAGCTCTTTTGCAACTCCATGGACAATAGCCCACCAGGCTTCTCTGTCCATGGGATTTCCCCGGCAAGAATACTGGAGTGGGTTGCCATTTCCTTCTCCAGGGGAATCTTCCCAACCCAGGGATTGAATCTGTGTCTCCTGCAGGCAAATTCTTAACCACTGAGTCACCAGCACTGAAGTAAGTGGTTCCGGAGTCACAGGTAATCTTCGGCAGTCCCGTGTGGCTCAGTGGGGACAGTGTGGGCGTGGCGGGTGGGGCCGTCCTGAGCATCGCAGGGTGTCTCACCTCTCACCAGCAGCATCCCGTCAGCCACCAGAGTAGATGTGCAAGAGGACAGGGAGCCCGTCCTCTCTTGAAGCTCTCTCCTTGGTGCCCAAACGGTGCCCAGCACATGGGAGGCGCCCACTCAGGCTCTCCTGGCCAACATTCCCAGAGGGTGCTGCCTCCCCAGCTGAGAACCCCTGTTGCAGTCACACCTGCGTATCCCTGAAGGGTACTGGTCTTCCTGGGCCTAAACTTCCCATGATCAGAAATGGATGCCTAAGCAAGGGCTGTCCATTCTGGCGAGACTCCGTATCCAACACACACAGCTGTCGCCTCCAGGACCTTGGCCCTAGATTAGCATATCGTGAAGTCCGACAGCCAAGAGTGGAGCAGAGTGCCCCGTGTGTGGCCTGACCTGCAGAGGACAGTGGGCTGGTTGCCTCCCAGCCCTGAAGAGATAAGGTGTTGTTGACACTGCCCGAGATTGTATTTACCTCTCTTCCTTTTGGCAGCCACCCTAGTGTTTGTTGGTTTGTGGTCAGCTGAAACCCAAGGCCTTTTCCCTTTGACCCTTTGGGTCAGTCTCTTCTAACCCAAAGTATAAGACATGAAAAATTTTAAAAGACGTTAATTTGCGCCCCCTCCCCTTTTTTTTTAAGCTAGATCTCAACTTTCAAAAAATTGATTATTTATTTATTTATTTTGGCTGTGCTGGACCTTCTGTCCCTGTGCGGGCCTGTCTCGAGTTCCGGTGAGCGAGGGCGACCCTCTAGGTGCGGTGCACAGACTTCTTCTTGTGGCCACTTCTCTTGTTGAGGAGCGTGGGCTCCAGAGCTCTTGGGCTTCAGTAGCTGTGGCAGGTGGGCTCAGTAGTTGGGGGTCCCAGGCTCTCGATCCCAGGCTCAGTAGTTGTGGTACAAGGGCTTCATTGATCCGTGACACGTGGGATCATCCCACACCAGGGATTGAACCCGAGTCTCCTGTGTTGGTAGGCGGATTCTTCCCCACTGAGCCAGCAAAGGAGCCCTGGGCCCATTTTTCCAGCCCAGATGGTGCCACTGCAGTGTGTCAGCTGTCTTCCCACCCCAGCCTTGTTCCCAGGTTTGCATCCTTCCAGATGAAACTGGTCAGCCATCTATGTCCTTGCTGTGCTGTGGATTAAAAGATTCAAGGGGCCTGGCCTTTGGCGCGATGATGGAGACCTCGGGCCACGCTGATAATGATCAGTACTTCTTGGGGTTGTTTATCTGCCTTTATGTGGACCCGGATTAATCCCAGTCCCTCCCTGCATTTCTGTCTTCTCCACACGGGTATCTTTGCACCCATCTGTTCCGCTGCCTCGCTGCTATCTGGATTGACTGCATTCCACCGAACCTCAAGGCTTTGCAGTCTCTTTGGAGTGGGAGATGCACTTAGCTGAGCGTGACTTGCTCTGGTGAGCCTGTGCTAGCAGCTTCCAGTGCCCACCGCTTCCTCTTTGAATCCGCTGTCTCCAGAGAGGAGTCAGCGAGAGTTCAGTTTGGAGTTTCTAGAGTCCACCCTTTCCTTTTGTGTGAGAAGGAGGTGGGGAGGCCTCTTCTGACATCTCTCCTGTTCCTCCGAGACTCCACGGGGTTGAATAGGGGTGGGGTTCCAATGCTGTGATTTCCCAGTCAGTGTCAGCCGTCTCGGGCTGTGCTTCCTGAAGATGGCTCTCATCACCCCCCACCCCCATAAGGTGGGGATCTCAGACAGCAAAGACTGCAGCCAACGGCGGCTGAGTGGTCCTGCTTTCCTTGCCACGTTTACACCCGGGGCCCTGGGACATTTCATTCTCCTGCTTAGAACACAGATGTCATGGCTTAGGAAACCTTTTGAGATGACCTACAACCGGATGGACCAGTTGGCCTCTTTCCTATCTGAATGCCGTGGTGTAAAGCGCCCGGCCAGCTCCGAGGCACCCTCTTTCTACTTTGCAGAGAAATGAACAGGAAATAGCAGGGTGGGTGGGGAGGGGGTAGGCAGGGCAGTGAGCCGTGTGGTTTGACAGCCTGTCAGATGAACATGTCATCATGGAAAATTCTTGACAAAGTCTGCAGATCCACTTACACTGGCCTTCTGCCGGCCTTCTACACAGCACACTCCTTCAGGACAGCCCACCCTTCCCTCTTTTCTCACCAAACTTCAGTCATGCCGTGGGTAGAACTCCAGTTTTTCTGTCTCCTTCCTACTCCCATGCTTGTTTCTGTCTTTCCTCGGTCCTAGGCTTGATTTCTAGGGGGAATTTGTCGCATTCCTGGTTTCTGGGCTGGATGGTCCATCCTGGGCCTCTCCCTGGGGGCAGGGCCAGGACCTCAGATCTTGGCACTTCCTTGGAGCCGCCTCGTGAGGTCCTGGCCCCCACTGATGGTGGGTGGAGTGAATGGAGGCAGCCCTCAAGGATGGGGTGGAGGCTGGGTGGACAGGTTTGGCAGCTGTCTGTGTTCCTGGAATAGATAATAAAGGCCTCTCCCTGGGCCTCCCAGTAGACCTCCCCAGGTGACCTCTCACATGCTCTCCAAAGTGGCCAGGAGCTTCTTGGGAACTGATATGATGGTTTTGAGTCAGCCTGAAAAGTACACACCACCTTGATGACCAGACCAGCTGATGGGTCCGCCCTCAGAAGATTGGTCCACAAACTTCTGAGTTGACCTTAGCCGGTGCCCTGATAGTGGGGGGGCAGGGTGTGAAGGGCCTGTGTGGGGCAATCCCGAAGTAGCACACTTCTCTGGAGATCCTTCTGTCTTTTCTGTGTCATGTCTGCCTTCTTTCAGAGGCATAAAGCCTGGCACGGTTCTCAAAGTGTTGTCCTTAGGCCATAATGTCAGCATCACCTGGAAACTTATTAGAAAGGCACATTCTCTGACATTTTCCAGATCTACTGAATTCAGTCTACTGGAATTCATAGTCTTCCCAGCTGTGTGTCCTTGGGCAAATTACTTGACCTCTCTGATCCTCTAAAATATTTCATCTCCTATATATTGAAGACAGTAATTGCCACTTTCTTATTGTGAGATTTAATAAGAATACTTATGGGGAGGTTCATAAAGTGCTGACCTCCTCTCTGATCTTCACTGTATATCTCCTTTTAGATAGTATCTGATGCTGCAGGACAAGGCGTGGCCATCACAGGGAACCAGACCTTCAACAACTGGAACTGGCCCAACGCGATGATCTTTGCAGCCACAGTCATCACCACCATCGGTAAGCCTTCTGAGATCTTCAGGATACCCTCTTGCACGCCCCAGCTCTGATCACACGACCTCGTCGGGGTTAAAATCGGGCCAGTTGCACGCTGTCCTTTTGACATACCCCTGGAGATTTAGTAAGTGCTTGGTGACTGGCCATGCGTGGGAGACTGTTTTCCTTCAGAAGTCCTGACCTGGGCTCTTGGAGTAGAAACAACACAGCAGAGCCAGAGCCATGTGGGAGGTCAAGCAGGTTTAGTCACTGCAGAACCCCCAGCCCCTGCTTACTCACCAATCTGGGTGTCTGCTCTGGTTATCTATGACTGATAACCAACCATCCCAGAAGTTAGGGGTTTAGACTATAACTTATTCCCTGGTGGCTCAGACAGTAAAGCATCTGCCTGCAACGCGGGAAACCTGGGTTTGGTTCCTGGGTTGGGATCCCTGGAGAAGGGAATGGAACAGCTCCCCACTCCAGTATTCTGGCCTGGAGACTTCTGTGGACAGAGAAGCCTGGTAGGCGACAGTCCGTGGGGTCGCAGAGAGTCTGACAGGACTGAGTGACTTTCACTTTCACTTTCTTGCAATGGTTCAATTCCTGGTCAGGGAAGATCCCGCATGCCCCGGGGCAGCTAAGCCCGTGGACCACAGCTGCTGACCCTGTGCTCCACAAAAAGGGAAACCATCGCGTTGAGAAGCCTGCGCACAGCAACTAGAGGAAGCCCGTGCACAGCAGCAAAGACCCAGCACAGCCAAAAATAAAACAGATAATCTTTTTTAAAGAAAAGAAATGAATGGCTGTCTTCGGCGACCATCTGCTACAGTGCTTCTGGAGTGTCTGACTTACGCCTTCTAATTTGCACAAGGGTGGCGTACAGACTAGGACAGGACTTACTAATGGTAGAGGCTTAGTCCACCTTCAGGGAGCTCCCAGTCTGATGGAGAAGGCGTAGCCCCTACCATCATCTGCTGTGAATGATCACACTCACAGATAGCATGGTCAAGGAAAATTTCATTTCTTAGGTATTGGTATTAGAGCAGTGTTAAGCAATCTTCGAGAATGGGCTTTCCTCCAGCTGTGTGTGTGCGGGGGGTGGAAGTGGGGGCCACCCTAAGGCTCGGTCCGTCACCCCCCTGTGGTCCTGTTGGCCTCACTCTCTTCTTCCTCAGGTTACGGCAACGTGGCCCCCAAGACCCCCGCCGGGCGCCTCTTCTGCGTCTTCTACGGCCTCTTTGGGGTGCCTCTCTGTCTGACGTGGATCAGTGCCCTGGGCAAGTTCTTCGGGGGACGCGCCAAGAGGTTGGGCCAGTTCCTCACCAAGAGAGGCGTGAGCCTGGTATGTCCCCGTCCCTGGGTCCTGGGCCGAGATGGGGAGGACCCTGGCAAGTGACTGTGGTTGGGGTGGGAAGAATCCCCGGGTCCCGATACGGAAGTGTCGGGACGGATGGCAAGTGAGCCGTTTCGGAGCCCCCTGCCCTCCCAGGTGAGGCTGGGAATGTCGCTAACCCCCCTCCTTCCCTGGGCAGTGAGCCTCCTCGCAGGCCCGGCGCCCAGCTGCCTCCCCTTTGGCTACCTCCTCAGCGCACTCTGGGTGCTCTGCTGGGTTCCCCTGGTCTCCCCCGCCCCCAGCGTTGTCTGACTCGGTCTCCCTGCCCATCCCGCAGCGCAAGGCGCAGATCACGTGCACAGCCATATTCATCCTGTGGGGAGTGTTGGTCCACCTGGTGATCCCGCCCTTCGTGTTCATGGTGACGGAGGACTGGGACTACATCGAGGGCCTCTACTACTCCTTCATCACCATCTCCACCATCGGCTTCGNTGACTCGGTCTCCCTGCCCATCCCGCAGCGCAAGGCGCAGATCACGTGCACAGCCATATTCATCCTGTGGGGAGTGTTGGTCCACCTGGTGATCCCGCCCTTCGTGTTCATGGTGACGGAGGACTGGGACTACATCGAGGGCCTCTACTACTCCTTCATCACCATCTCCACCATCGGCTTCGGTGACTTCGTGGCCGGTGAGTCCTGCCCCTTGCCTCTGCCTCCCTGCCCTCTCTTCCTCTGCTTCTCCTCCAATTTCAGCTCAGCTGACCTTGCCCAGGGGCCCCGGTAGGCATTCAACATCCTGGGTCTCCATCCAGTGGGGTCCTGACCCGGCCCTGCCGCCTATAGGAGGAAACCAAGACAGAGAGTCATTGCAGGCATTTTCCCTTCTCCTTTCTTGCATGTGTGCTGAGCTGCTTCAGTCTAATCTGACTCTTTGTGACCCTGTGGACTATAGCCCGCCTGGCTCCCTCTGTCCATGGGAACAGGCCAGAATACTGGAGTGGGTTGCCATGCCCTCCCCCAGGGGATCTTCCCGCCCCAGGGATGGAACCCATGTCTTATGTCTCCTGCACTGGCAGGCGCCACCTGGGAAGGCCCTTTCCTTTCTCAGAAGGTGGCTTTTATCTCCTCCTCTGTTCGTGTTTTGTGTCTGGTCTCTTCCTCTCTTCTCCCCTGTCGTCTGAGCTCAGGGGCTTAGGTGTGCGCTATGGGCTAGAGACAGGACCTTCCGCCTGCCGGGTTTGTGTCTGTTACCCCAAGATCCTATGGGCTGAGTCAGGGGCTGCTCCGCATCACAGCCGCCTCCTTCCATCGCTTACAGGCGATGAGGGCGCCGTGTTGGACACTTGAACTCAGAGGCCAGAAACTTGGTTTTTGCCACGGGCAGCTTAAAAGACAAGGCCTCCTCCCAAGCTGCTCCGCTCCCTCTGGCCCGGATTCTCCCTCCCACCCTTCCCCTCCCCTCCTTAATCCAGACAGCGATAAGATTCTTTGGCCCCTTTGTCAGCCACTTATGTCCTTGTGGGCTGCACAACATCTTGATTCTTAATCTTCCTGAAAAAGCCCCGTTCGCCTTTCCTGAGCTGGTGTTTGGCTGCCCTGGCCACTGACCCCTACCTTTGCCCCAGGGCCTCTGATCTCTCCCCGCCCCCTTCCTTGGAAGCAGGGACAGGTCACTGCCCTCCCGCCCCAGTGTAAACGGAGGCTTGGAATGCTGGGACAGGCAGTTGAGTGGGTGAGAGAAGCAAGGGAGGCCTGAGCGCGGCACTGACACCGGCAGATCTGAGCCTGCTGCCCTGGGAGACAAATTTAGATGGAGGCACAATCCTGTCTTTGTCTAGCTGATGCGGCCCAGAGCAGGCTAAGGAGAAGCTTTTGCATTAGGGAAGCACAGAAAAATGTTTTAATTATACTTTCCTAGCTCCAGCAAGATGCCAAACCCCTGCCTCAGTTTCCCCATCTGTAAAGTTGATTAAAAAACCAAAAGGAATAGTGCCCGCCAGACAGGGTGTTAAACAATCAGATGAGTTGCTCTGCACGTGTGCAGAGGGTAGGGCCCTGGTTATCATCGTAACCTGCTTATGACCAGAGCCCTAAGCAAGATCAACAGCACCGCCTGTCTGCTGGGGAGACAGCCCCTTGCCTTCAGACCCCCTCCAGTCTGATGAGGGGGTTATAGTCCTTGCCCTGAGGGAGCCCCACTCTAGAGATGGCCCCCTTCCTACAGTTACTTGTACAAGTTACTCCCAGTCTCAGGGTGGGAAGGGGGACATAGGATAGATAAAATACGGATCAACATGCCTGGAAATGTAAGGTGAGATCTCCATAATCCTGGAGGGTACGGGAGTGGCCAGAGCTGTGCGGGGTAACCCAGGAGGGCTCCCTGGGTCAGGTGTGTAGAGCCTGGCCTCGAAGGAGAGGGCACAGAGAGGGCAGAGCCCTACAGGCCACAGGAGGAGCCAGGAGGAGGAGGGTAGAAACAGGAAGCCAGGAGGCCAGCCAGACATCAGCAGAAGGAGAATCGAGATTGTCTAGGATATTCTTGCCAGGACGTGTGCTCTTGGACATCCCAGGCCACTCCGCCAGCCTCACTTGTGCTAAATGAGTGAGTCCATGCCCAGCAGGAGGATGCCAGCTGCCCTCTCACTTAATTTCTATGTAGATTTTAATGGGACTGTAACACATACACCCAAAGAGTACACAAAACAGTGTTGTGAATCAATGTGTTGGTGAATCATTGCAAGGCCAAGGTTCACGGCTTAGTTCCTGAGCTAGGTGCTGGCTTGTCTCCACCCACCCCCCCCAAACCCCTCCCCCTCGAGCCTCCCGCACCCCAGGGAGCCACTCTCCTGAGTTCCGACGGTGCAGGAAGGCCAGGCTGGGGTCCCGGAGAGGCACACGGTGGCCAGGCCAAGGTCCTTCAGGGTGACAGGGTGTCGGCGTCCGCACAGGCATCCTTTCTTTTTCCTGGTGTGTCCCCATCCCTGCTCTGTGTTCTCGAGGCGCGTCTGTTCTCAGGTGACACGGCTCTGGCCCCCTGTGTGTCTCCGGGTCCCTGCTGGCCCTCTTCTGATCCTCTGGGCTTCCTGACCCGCCCACAGGTGTGAACCCCAGCGCCAACTACCACGCCCTGTACCGCTACTTCGTGGAGCTCTGGATCTACCTGGGACTGGCTTGGCTGTCGCTGTTTGTCAACTGGAAGGTGAGCATGTTTGTTGAGGTGCACAAGGCTATTAAGAAGCGGCGCCGGCGGCGAAAAGAGTCCTTCGAGAGCTCCCCACACTCCAGGAAGGCCCTGCGGGTGGCGAACGGTGCGGCGTCCAAGGACGTCAACATCTTCAGTTTCCTGTCCAAAAAGGAGGAGACTTACAATGACCTCATCAAGCAGATTGGGAAGAAGGCCATGAAGACAGGCGGCGGTGGGGAGCGGGGCCCGGGGCCGGGACCCCCCAGGGGTGGGCTGCCAGCCCTGCCCGCCTCCCTGACCCCCCTGGTGGTCTACTCCAAGAACCAAGTGCCCACCTTGGAAGAGGTGTCCCAGACACTGCGGAGCAAAGGACACGTGTTGCGGCCCAGTGGAGAGGAGGCCGGGGCTGGACCCCCGGAGGAGGGCTCCCCCACCTCTGAGGTGTTCGTTAACCAGCTGGACCGCATCAGCGAGGAGGGCGAGCCATGGGACGCCCAGGACTACCACCCACTGATCTTCCAGAACGCCGACATCACTTTTGTGAACGAGGAGGCTGGCCTGTTGGACGAGGACACCTCCAAGTCCTCACTGGAGGACAACCTGGCCGGCGAGGACAGGCCCCAGGAGGGGGCCGCAGCCGAGGTGCCCCTGAACCTGGGCGAGTTCCCCTCCTCCGACGAGTCCACCTTCACCAGCACAGAGTCAGAGCTCTCCGTGCCTTACGAGCAGCTGATGAATGAATACAATAAGACAAAGTGCCCCCAAGGCACGTGAGGGGGGGCCGGCCCCCCACCCCCGCTTCCAAGGCTTCTGTTCTCAACCTGGGGCATCCTGCCATGGCTGGCCCCTGGCCCCTGGTTGGGGGGTGCAGCCCTGGAACTGGGAGTGGGGGGCTAGGGGCCGCCCTCACCTTCATCCCCTGCAGCTAGATGCCACAGGTCAGACACGGCGCCCAGGACAAGCCTCTGTCCCCCAGCAGAAGGAGGCATCTGTCCTGAACACGGCAGGCGTATCTGATAGTTCACGGACATGTGGGCTGGCAGGGCCGCTCCCAGCAAGGCCTGCATCCGCAGGGGTCGTTGTCCTGTGTTGGGTTAAGACTGTCGCACGGCTCTCTTAGGTCGGGGGCTTGGCCATGTGAATTCACCAGTATTAACGGGCTCCTGTGTGCCTGGCACCGAGACAGGCATTTTGGAGAGAGTGAGAAGTGAGAGTGGTGTGAGAACCTGGGCTTGGGGCTGGGCACTTTAGCATCTCGGGGCCCTGCCTGGGGTTCGTGTTTAACCGTCCCCCAGTCCCACCTTGTCTGCCTGGCTGGCACCCCTGCTGCAAACCTCAGGAGGGAAGAGTCTTTCTAGGGGAGGGGTGGGGAGCTAACAAGGCAGATGCTGAAACACTCCTGATAACAGCACAAGTCCCAAGTGTGGCCCACGGTCCCCCTTGTGGACTTAGTGGGACGGAGCCCAGCCCAGCACCCTGTTCCTCATTCACCCTTTGGCCAAGCAACAGCAGGCAGCCGAAAGCAGTGAAAGAGAGGCTGGGGCTCCAGGAGCTGCAGGAGTGGGCTTATTCTGCCCCGGCTCCCGCCCCGCCAACTCCTCATTCCCTGTTCCCTGAGAATAAGGGCCTCGCCTCTCCCCTGATCGCTCTTGGCTCGCAAGTGGGGAACGGCTAGATATGTGAATCCAGCTCCTCCCTCCAGCTGCTGTGTGTGTGTACGTGCGTGTGTGTGCATGTGTGTGTAAGAAAGGAAAGGATTTGTGGTGGGGGGAGCAAAAAGATAATGTGAAACTGTACACAGGCTGTTTCTGGCGAGGGACTGGCAGCAGTCTTGGGTTCTCCGAGATACGCACCCTAGAGCCGGCCGCCTCTGCCCTGCATGTTTCATTTTGTTCTTTTGTTAAATGAACTGCTGTATTTTTAATATCTGACATCTCTTGTTGGCTTCAGAGCCAGAGAGGGGAGGAAAGGTGAAAGAGTGGGGTCCCAAGGGTCGGGATGTCTGGTGTTGGCTCTCCTACCCCTCAATCCAATGAGACCTTTGGGTGACCTCAGCCAAGGTCATGGTGTCAGAATGGGGGAGGGCATCAGTCGCAGGCGACTGCATGCTGGGTGTCACTCGAACACCCCTTCTGCCCCTCAGGCCCCTCCCCAGTGGTGTGGGGCCAGAGAGGGGCCAGAACCCCGCCCACCCACAGCAGTGAAGGTGATGGGCGTGGGTATCCACACCCCACTCGGCCCCTAGCCCAGGGGTGTGCTGGCCTGGCATCGGGGTGGGAAGGAGCGGCCTTCTGTCTTTCTGTGAAATGTTTTAACGAGTTCATCTTAGTGTCCTGACCCCACTTGGCTGGGGTGTCACTGGCTGTCCTGGAATCACACACACTGTATGTACATACTGGAAATGATGTAAAATGTAATTTATTTTAACATTTTTACAATAAAACGTGAGATGGACAAGCCAGCCTGGTGTGTGCTGCGGGGACAGGGTGGGGGCCAGTCCATGAGGGACTGAGACGGTGGGGGGGGGCGGTGGCTAAGGGCAGTCTGGGGGTCAAGGGGAGAACTGGAGTAATCAGGAAGGGGGCAAACTAATCAAAGAGGTGGGGAGGTGGAGAAAGGGCAGGCTACTTAAGATGTGGCCAGGGCAGGCCTCGTGGAGCAGGTGACAGCTGACAGGTCCAAATGAGGACAGGGAAGAGCCTCGCAGAAGGGGTCCAAGAACCAGGAAGCAGTCAGGAACCAGGGGAGAGGAGTAGGGGGGACTGTGGCTGGCTGGTGTCACCGGTCTGCCAGGCCCCATTCTACACACTTTACACAACAGTCCGGTGAGGTAGGGATTACATCCCTGTTTTACAGGCAAGGAAATGGGCCCAAGAGGTGCCTTGGGCAAGTCTGCATAGATGGTGAGCCTGGGCTCAAATCCATGCAGCCCCCAGGACCAGAGGAGAGCAATCACCTGCTTTGCCATTGTTTGTCTGGTGTCCCCTGAAAGGGTGTCCAGGTAGGTGAGCTCGGCAAGGACCCTGGAGACCAGGCCTTCTGAGCTCAGGAGGACAGGCTCAGCTGGGCCCGTCTGCATCCTTTAAGACAGGGGTCCCCACCCTTCGGAATCTGATGTCCGATGATCTGAGTTGATGTAAGAATAGTAATAAAAATAAAGTGCACAATATATGTAAGGCACTTGAATCATCCCCAGACCATCCCCCCACCTCCCAGCTCCATGGAAAAATTGTCTTCCATGGTCATGGTGTCAAAAAGGTTAGAGACTGCTGCTTTAAGGAGGAGGATTTGCAGACTGTGTGTGTGGTCCCAGTGGTTTTGAGACTGGGCTCTTCCAGAGCAGTGTCAGGGTCCCCTTCCCACACTGCACAGGACGTTCGTTAGAAGTTTGAATCTGTTCGGGAAAATGGAAAGTTCTGTGATTTCAGAAGTGAAGCGCATTTTTCATGAGGGTGTGGCTGTGTTTATAGAGGATCATATGTCTTTAAAATATCAACGGGTTCTGCAACGACTTGATACCATCCATCCCTTTGCCAAAGCCTCTCTCTACCTCTCTCCTTCCCTCTCCCTCTCCCTCTCTCTCACACACACACCCAAACTTCTCTGGTTTGCTATAGGCCCTTGTAGCCTCAACATATCGGAAAAGCCCAAACAACTTTCTGGCCAACCCAATGACAGTTTTATTTACTACCTTAGCACGTGGCCATCTCACGAATCTCCTCCACCGGCAACCCAAGTGGCTCCAAGCACTCCCATTGCACAGGGCTTTTAGCCCCCTTTGTGGTGAAGGATACAAAGGCTCTCAGAGTATGAGTTGACCTGTCACAGCTTTGTAGAGCTGCTCACAGATGATAGAATGAGCAGAGTTGTCTTGGGCCACTGTGACTAACCGAGATGAGTCAAGAGCTATCTGAGTGGAGCTTTCTAGCAACAGGAAGTGGAGGACAGCAGCTGGAGCTGCAGGGTGGGGCCCAGGAGGGATGAGGCATCAAGGGCCGAGGAGGGGTACCCTGTGTGTGGAAGAGGGGTTAGCCCACATATCACCACCACTGTGCCCGGGAACTCCTGGGGGATGGCAGGTAAAGGACGTGGTTTAGAAGCTGAGAAGATCCTGGCAGGGAAATCCCCCTCTTAACACTGGATCCATAACCCAGGCAGGACTGTGGGGGTGCATTGTCAAACCCTCAGAGTTGTATGGGTTCTGGAGCATACATGCCCACTCCCAGCAGCCCTCCAGGCCTGGACCTTCCCCTACCTGCTCCCAGAAGCCTTCCCACCCTAGTTCTGAGCCAACACCCTACTGTCCACCAGCAACACCTGGACTCTATTCATTCCATTAGAAGGAATTCTATTCATTCCTCCAACTAGTGCTCACTGAACACCCATCCTGGACCAAGCTGTGTCCTGGGCACCCGGAAAACTACAGCGTGTAACATGAACAAAAATCCCATTCATGGAGCCTACTGTCGCGTTCCCCTTGCTCTCATTTCCGGCTGTTTTTCATGGATGGTCTGTGCTTGGTATTTCTGTCCTCTCCATACCTCCAAGACTCTTAAAATCTTGTATCTTCTATCATATATCTTTCAGTCCTCACAATAGGTAGTATTATCATTAACCTCATTTTACAAATGAGGAGGCTGAGGCAAATAGAAGATTTTTCACAAATTCAAGCAACTATTGTGCATGTGCGTGCTAAGTTGCTTCAGTCATGTTCGACTCTTTGCAACCCAATGGAGCATAGCCCACCAGGCTTCCTCTGTCCATGGGATTTTCCAGGCAAGAATGTTGGAGTGGGTTGCCATCCCCTCCTCCAGGGATCTCTTTTACCCAGGGATCAAACCCGCATCCTCCTGCATTGGCAGGCAGATTCTTTACCACTAGTACCACCTAGGAAGCCCCAAATAACTATTAAATGGCAGCAAAACAGCTTCCCTGACTCTGGAAAGTTCCTAAACTGCTAGGGGAGAGAGGTCTAGAAAACAGAGTTGGTCTCAAAGATCCTGCAACCTTAGTGGGAGAGGCGCTCAAAAATAGGAAACAAGCGCAAACTCTGGATCCCAGCTGGGCTTCTGACTCCTGTGTGACCCTGGAGGAGTCACCTAGCTCCATGCCAGCACCGAGGAAAAGAAACCGGGATGTTTGTGTTTCACTCACTGACTGGAAAGGTTATCCTCAGCCTCGATGGCATGGAAGCTTTCTGGAGCCTGGGGCGGAGGCAGGGGGAGGAAGGAGGCAGGCTGGGCTGGGCCACTCCAGGTGGGTCTCCAGGAATGGCTGCCTCTCCCCGGGGAGAGGCTTGGGCCTCAGGCTGAGGCTTGGGCTCAGCCCTGCCTGTCGGTTGTCCATCCCAGAAATAACAGGTCCCTAGATTCACACACAGTTGGTCCGGGAATCAGATGCCAGCTTGTGTCTATATAATGCAGTGAGAGAGCCTCCCAAAATCTTTGCCCCTTCACTCCATCCTGGCCACCATCCAGGCCACTACAGCCCCTCACCTGGACCTCCTCAGCAGCATGGGGCCTGACCCCTGGTTGAGCGCCACAGAGCCCTTGTCAAACGAATGAATGAGCCCCCTTCTCTGGTCTCCTCTGCCTGGCCATTGCTGCAACCAGCAGGCTGGAGCCAGACTCAGATCTGACCCCTTGTAGCTCCTGCTTCTTTTTTTCCTTTTTTTGGACCACACCACACAGCATGTGGGATCTTAGTTCCCTGACCTGGAACCAAACCCATGCCCCCTGCATTGGAAGCCAAGCCTGGAGTCTTAACCACTAGACCAGCAGGAAAGTCCCTATCTCCAGCTTTAAACCCCTCAGGGCTCCCATTGCCCTTCCTGGCACCACCTCCCACTCCAGTTTCATCTGTCCCCTTCCATGTCTCTGAGCCTCAGACATAATGAAATTTCCCAAATGAGACAGGCCACCCTGTTTGACCCTTACACATCCTCCGTGTTAGTCGTTCAGTTGTGTCTGACTTTTTGAAACCCCATGGACTGTAGCCCGCCAGCCTCCTCTGTCCATGGTGTTCTCCAGGTACGGCAACCCACTCCAGTATTCTTGCCTGGAGGATCCCATGGACAGAAAAGCCTGGCAGGCTACAGTCCAAAGGGTCATACAGAGTCAGACACAACTGAAAGGACTTAGCACTAACACAGTCCTCTGTTGCGAGTGCCCTTCATTTCTTACGGATGCGTTCTAAGACTTATGGGATTAAAGGTAGATCTCAGCTTCTCCCAGAAGAGTTCCAGCATTACTGGCCCCCACCCCCGCCCCCTCTGCACTTGGATCCTGGGTCAGATGTCCCTCCCCTGAACCCAGGGCCCCTCCTGCAGCAAGCTGGCTGCTTCAATGCTGTTCAAACTGCCTATCTCCTGTTCTGCAGCCTCCGAGAGATGAGGGAGTGGCTTATTCACCTAGGTTCCAAACCACAAGCTGATCGGCATGGAAAAGGGCTCAGCTTTTCAGTGTTTACTGAATGGAGGGTGAGGGAACCAGAATCCTGGACCCTTCCATTGTAACAGTCCCTCTCTTCCCTGGCCAGAGGCCAAATCAGGAGACGAGGCTGATTCCATGAGGGTGAGTCCTTGCAAACTGGGTGGATGAACTTGAGGGACCTTGTCACAAGCTCTGTTGGCCTGATGAGTCACCTAATTGTGCTGAGTCACCGGAATCTGGTAGGCAGGCCAGGGACGCACTCTGTACGTCTTCACACTCCAGGAAGCCCCTCTGTCTACACCCCCTCTCCCATCGCCCCACACCTCTCTGTCCTCACCTCTCATCATGTCCAAGGCGGTAGTGCCCCTTCTGCTCAGCACTCCCTGAAGACAGGGCCTGGGCAGCCCAGCCAGCAGCCCCCAAGTCCCCGTGCTTCCCTTGAGAATACCTCTGCTCTCATTGACCCCTCACCTTGGTTTCAGGGCTGCCTAGTTTACAAAGCCCTTTCACTTCCATTCCTGTGGGATTACTCAACAGCCCAGGAGCCAGGTGTAGTATTTTATAGCTCAATTTAAGGGTGCTTTTTTTTTTTTTTTTCCATGAGGAAATTTATTGTTTGGATTTGGTTGTCCAGGAGAGCAAGGCCTAAGAACAGAACTGGAAGATGGTTGGAAGAAGTAGCAGAGAGGGAGAGGAGATAAAGATGGGAAGGGGCACAGGGCAGGCCTTCCATGGTGGTCCAGGGAGCTCACTTGCCACTGCAGCAGGGGACACAGGGTCGCCCCCTGCTCTGAGAAGATCCCATGTGCCTCTGGGCAGCTAAGCCCGTGCACCAAAACTACCAAAGCTGTGCACCCTAGAACCTCCACAACAAGAGAAGCCACTGCAATGAGAAGCCCGCGTACCACAGCCAGAAGTAGTCCATGTGCCGCAGCAAAGGCCCAGTGCGCCCAAAACTAAATTTAAAAAAAAAAGGGTTTTTTTTAAGTGCACAAGATTATTAAGGGGGCATTGTTGAACTAGTCTCACTGCAGGAAGTTGGGGCTGGATCCTGCTGGGACCCCCCCGACCCAAAGAAGTTGTCCTATACGCCTCAGAATTGTCCCTCTAAAGGACCAGAGACCTGTGTTTATCCACCAGTTCCCAACCTTGTTGGTTATGAATGGCCCCAAGGACCTAAGTAAACTTAAAAGCTTTTGCAGGATGAAGGAAACTATAAGCAAGGTGAAAAGACAACCTTCAGCATGGGAGGAAATAATCGCAAACAAAACAACTTAACAAAGAATTAATCTCCAAAATACAAAAGCAGCTCATGCAACTCAATACCAGAAGAACAAGCAACCCAGTTGAAAAGTGGGCAGAAGACATTTCTAAACAGACATTTCTCCAAAGAAGACATATAGATGGCTAATAAACACATGAAAAGATGCTCAACAAGGCTCATTATGAGAGAAATGCAAATCAAAACTACGAGGAGGTATCATCTCACACCTGTCAGCATGGCTATCCTTAGAAAGTCCACAAACAGTAAATGCTGGAGAGGGTATGGATAAAAAGGAATACTCTTACACTGGTGGTGGGAATGCAAACTGATACAACCACCATGCAGTCTTTAAAAAGCTAGGAGTAAAACTGCCATACGATCTAGCAATCCCCCTACTGGGCATACACTCTGGGAAAACCATAATTGAAAAAGACACATGTACCCCAACGTTCACTGAAGCACCATTTACAATAGCTAGGACACGGAAGCAACCTAGATGTCCATCAGTAGATGAATGGATAAAGCAGTTGTGGTACATACACACAATGGAATATTACTCAGCCATAAAAAGGAACACATATGAGTCAGTTCTAATGAGGTGGATGAACCTAGAGCCTATCACACAGAGTGAAGTAAGTCAGGAAAAGAAAGACAAATATCATATATTAATGCATATATATGGAATCTAGAAAGATAGTACCAACGATCCTATGTATAGGGCAGCAAAGAGACACAGAAATAAAGAACAGATTTTTGGACACAGTGGGAGAAGGAGAGGGTGGGATGATTTGAGAGAACAGCCTTGAAACATATACATTCAGTTCAGTTCAGTTCAGTTCAGTCGCTCAGTCGTGTCCGACTCTTTGCGACCCCATGAATTGCAGCACACCAGGCCTCCCTGTCCATCACCAACTCCCGGAGTTCACTCAGATTCACGTCCATCGAGTCAGTGATGCCATCCAGCCATCTCATCNAAAACTGACCTTTTCCAGTCCTGTGGCCACTACTGAGATTTCCAAATTTGCTGGCATATTGAGTGCAGCCCTTTCACAGCATCATCTTTCAGGATTTGAAGCAGCTCAACTGGAATTCCATCACTTTCTCTAGCTTTGTTCGTAGTGATGCTTTCTAAGGCCCACTTGATTTCACATTCCAGAATGTCTGACTCTAGACTACTGATCACACCATCATGATTATCTGAGTCGTGAAGATCTTTTTTGCACAGGTCTTCCGTGTATTCTTGCCACCTCTTCTTAATATCTTCTGCTTCTGTTAGATCCATACCATTTCTGTCCTTTATCGAGCCCATCTTTGCATGAAGTGTTCCCTTCGTATCTCTAATTTTCTTGAAGAGATCTCTAGTCTTTCCCGTTCTGTTGTTTTCCTCTATTTCTTTGCACTGATCACTAAGAAAGGCTTTCTTATCTCTTCTTGCTATTCTCTGGAACTCTGCATTCAGATGCTTATATCTTTCCTTTTCTCCTTTGCTTTTCAAGCCTCTCTTCTTTTCACAGCTATTTGTAAGGCCTCCCCAGACAGCCATTTTGCTTTTTTGCATTTCTTTTCCATGGGGATGGTCTTGATCCCTGTCTCCTGTACAATGTCACAAACTTCATTCCATAGTTCATCAGGCACTCTATCTATCAGATCTAGGCCCTTAAATCTATTTCTCACTTCCACTGTATAATCATAAGGGATTTGATTTAGGTCATACCTCAATGAATGGTCTAGCAGTTTCCCCTACTTTCTTCAATTTGAGTCTGAATTTGGCAATAAGGTGTTCATGATCTGAGCCACAGTCAGCTCCTGGTCTTATTTTTGTTGACTGTATAGAGCTTCTCCATCTTGGCTGCAAAGAATATCATATGTAAAACAATCACTGGGAGTTTGATGTATGACACAGGGACCCCCAAAGTGACAACCTGGAGTGATCGGGTAGGGAGAGAATTGAGAGGGGGTTTCAGGACAGAGGGGTCACATGTATGCCTATAGCCAGTTCATGTTGATGTATAGGAATATTGTCTTTACAATATTGTAAAGTGATTATCCTCTAATTAAAATAAATTAATTAATTTAAAAAGGAGTATGGCCCGAGGAACATCAATCTCCACTTCCCTCCCATACAGGCTGGATGTGGCCCACCGTACCATCCAATGATACCACCATCTCACACTGTTCTCAGCAGACTGACCTTGGCACTTCCCAAACAAGAGGTGAGGTCCATTGGTAGAATTGCATGCATTCTGGCCCTGGACTGTTTTGATTGATAGAATATCTCAGGGTGATCTTCTGCATTAAGAGACCTGGCATCTTCTCCTTTCATGCTCTCAGGGAAGCCAGCTGCAAGGTAAGAAATCCAAGTTCCTGGAGACTGAGGCCCTGGAGGGGATCTGCACAGCTGAGGAACTATCTGGGATGTTTCAGCCCCAGTTGAAGCTGCAGGAAGAGATTGGCCACTCTCCAAATCAAAAAGTCACGAGCAAATACAAGATTGCTAAGTCCCTTCGGTCGTGTCTGACTCTGTGTGATTGCATAGATGGCAGCTCACCAGGCTCTGCCGTCCCCAGGATTCTCCAGGCAAGAACACTGGAGTAGGTTGCCGTTTCCTTCTCCAATGCATGAAAGTGAAAAGTGAAAGTGAAGTCACTGAGTCATGTCCAACTTTCAGCAATCCCATGGACTGCAGCCCACCAGGCTCCTCCACCCATGGGATTTTCCAGGCAAGAGTACTGGAGTGGGGTGCCATTGCCTTCTCCGAATACAAGATTGCTATTGTTTTAAACCTCTACGTTTGGGGTTGGTTGGTTATGCAGTGGTAGCTGACGAGAACACAGGCTGGGCTTGCTCCAGGGCTAAGAGAACTCCTGCCAGGTTTTGGAGGAAGTCCTGGAGTGGGAACGCAGAGAGCCAACAAGGTACCCTGGGGAAGGGTTCGGGCAGCAAGTACAGACTATCCACTATAGCCACACTGACATTCACAGTGAGCTGAGGAAGTGGGACATGGGCACAAACAGCACCTGCTGCCCTGACACGCAATCTCTCCTTACCAGGAGGTCCCTTCCTTAAACAGGATCAAAGCTTTTTACCAGCAAGATATTGAAGTCTTTTCTACTTTGGGGTCTTCCATCCTCTCTGCTATGTCTGAACCATACTGGGAGGCCAGGGATCTGCTACCATCTAGCCTTGCATCCTAAATAGGTCACCTCAGCCATCTACAGCGGAGAAGGCAATGGCAACCCACTCCAGTACTCTTGCCTGGAAAATCCCATGGATGGAGGAGCCTAGCGGGCTGCAGTCCATGGGGTCGCTAAGAGCTGGATACGACTGAGCAACTTCACTTTCACTTTTCCCTTTCATGCATTGGAGAAGGAAATGGCAACCCACTCCAGTGTTCTTGCCTGGAGAATCCCAGGGACAGGGGAGCCTGGTGGGGTGCCATCTCTGGGGTCGCAGAGTTGGACACGACTGAAGTGACTTAGCAGCAGCAGCCATTTACAGGATACTTACTTGCCTGTGACCTCAGAACACATTTAATCCCTTCCACACTGAGGGATCAGGATTATCATCCCTCTTTGGAAGCAGAGGCACAAAGTAGGTATATAACTTGCCCGAAGTCACACAGCTAGAAGCAGAGCCTGGGTTCAAACCTGAGATCCCAGAGCCTATGCTAGTAATTACCACACACCCCTGCCAGAGCAGGGTTCAGGAGATCCAGAGAGGGTGCCCTGGCTGCAGCTCCCAGCTACCCATCCTCTGCAAGACCAGTGAGCACATCCCAGCACTGTGGTGACTACCCAGCAGTCACAGGGGATTCTTGGACTCTGTCTCAAGAGCTTCTGGGGACTTCCCTGGTGGTCCAGTGGTTAAGAATCCACCTTGCAATGCAGGGGATGCAGGTTCAATCCTTGGTCAGGGAACTAAAATCCAACATTATTCAGTTGCTCTGTCAGACCCCAGGGACTGCGGCAACGCCAGGCTTGACTTCTCCCAGAGTTTGCCCAAGTTCATGTCCTTCGAATCGATGATGCCATCCAACCATCTCATCCTCTGTCATCCCCTTCTCTTCCTGCCCTCAACCTTTCCCAGCGTCAGGGTCTTTTCCAATGAGTCAGCTCTTTCATCAGGTAGCCAAAATATTGGAGCTTCAGCTTCAGCATCAGTCTTTCCAATGAATATTCAGGGTTGACTTCCTTTAGGACTGACTTGTTTGATCTTGCTGCTGTCCGAGGAACTCTCAAGAGTCTTCTCCAGCCCCACAGTTCAAAAGCATCAATTCTACGTGCTGCAGGGCAACTAAACCCTCCCACAGCAACTAGAAAAAATCCCTCAAGCCACAGTGAAGATCCTGGTGTGCCTCAACTAAGACCTGATGTAGCCAGATGAATAAATAAATAAATATTTTAAAAAAAGATGTGGAGTAAAATTCAGAAATACTCAGGTTCTGGAAATGCCAGGCTGATGATCTCGGAGGGCAGGTTTGCTCTGTGTTTCTGGCATCTTCTGCCAATCCCTCCCTGCCTGTGTTTATATTCTGCATTGAAATCTGTGTTTACTTCCAGTTATCTAAAACTTCCTCCTCCTTCTTAGATTCCTTCACCTGCAGCTCTGGCCAGCTGAGCTGTTCGTCTGGAGTGTTGACATCACACTATTCAATTCAAAGGGCAGGTACCTGTTGAGTCCCTCGTGGGCTACCTAGAGCACCTAGTGCTCGTGACTGAGGGGGAAATGAGGAGCAGACAGTAAACCACCGGGTGTATCCATCCACTCACATTCCCACCCTCAACTGTTCACTCCAAGGGAAAGGTTCTGACCCAGGGGGTCTGGAGCCCATTTATACCTGCTCATGAGAACTAGTAGTTAAAGTTTCAGAAACTTTACAAGCTGATGGTATTAAAAATTAAATTATATAATCAAACTGTGTGAGTCTCCTACATTGGCAGATTCTTTACCACTAGCGCCACCTAGGAAGCCCTCAAATTGTATGCAAAGCAAAGGTAAAAGGACTCCAAACGCATCATTTCCTAATTACTTTAGAATTACATGTTAGTACTCTCCAGGATTTTGAGGTTACTGACATCCATTGGAGGAGCCCGATGGACACATTACATAATGGTATACTCCTAGTTCTCTTGCCAACTTTATTTTTACGACATCATGTTGTAGCTTAAAATAGCCATAATGGAAGTATTTACACCTCAGAAATGAGCAAACACTATAATTAGGGCTCTCCTCTCTGTAGAGAGCCAGATGTTAAATATTTACCAGCATGTCATGGCACTGATCTTCTGGATGGGTTGTGTGGCTGGATGGAACAGACTGCAGTGAGGTTTTGCCCGCCTCGGGAAGGAGCAAGCAATGTCAGGATTTCAGGGAGAACATACTTCATGAAATGCCCCTTCCAATCCTGTGGGCCTCTGAGACCATTGCTGAGAGGGGGTGAGGGTTCAAGGCCAGGGGTGCTGATTGTGAGGGTAGTGGGTGGGCAGGTGACACCGGTACCTGCCCCATATGTGTACACGGAAGGGCATAGCCAAGGGCCACACTCCAAATTAGAGGAAGAAAGGGGAAGAGAGGCCTTCTGTAGAATGCCTATCTGCCTTCAGCTGGAGTTCTCCGGCTGCCCAAAATCTAGTCCAGGATGTGCTTTACACTCTCCTGATTGCACTGTGGTTTCAGAAAAGTCCTCATCCCCTGGGTGTCCTTGTCATTAAAGGAGACCCTCTTGGCAAACACTAGGTGTGATAACTGAACCTGGACTATTAGCG
>SJYA01002871.1:501246-515144 GCA_006410615.1 Neotragus moschatus
GGGGGTGGGGGGGGTGGGGGCAGTCTTGGGAACCTCACTAAGGCTGCAAGGATCATATCACCGAGCAAGAACAAACACACCCAGCCCCACCCCAGAATCCTCCCAGAAGCTCAGTCCCTCCTCAGTGAGCCAGTCGTGGTCCAACCATGCTGTGAGCTGCACAGCAGGGGCTAGGGGCTGTTCCTCTAACAACCGCCATTCTTTAGTGACCACTTGCTTTGGGACAGGCTCTGTGCGGGACTTGACAAAGGGCCCCAGGGAAAAGGCTCCTCTTCTTTTGTTTGAGTCCACTTCTATCCTCGGTGTGTGTATTGGTGACAGGAATGGAAGGAGAGTCAGTAGGGTTGGAATGGGTGGGTCCATCATGACCCACATGGAACTGCTGTGTGTTAGTCCAGGTTCTTCAAGAGATGGGTGCTGGGTTAAACCAGAAAGGACCATGTCAGGGGAAACATCTGTGAGAGGCTGGTGGCATCATCTGACCAAATGCAAGTCCCATCCTGGGTGACTGAGAGGGAGGCAAGTTTGGGTGAAGCAAGTTAGACTGCCCTGATGGCTGTCGGGGGTTAGGCTAGGACCTGGTGAGCCCCATATCTCCAGGGAACGGGCCCACCTTGGTACCCTGTTCTGCTCAGTCGCTGTCTGGAGCAGTCCATGGTCTGGGCACAAACATGGTGATGGATTTCAGAGGCAGCAACAGGGGTCATTGATCTACCTACCTATGGTTGGAGGTCTGTGGGCACTCTTTCTTGGCTGCCATCACAATAAAGAAGGCAGAAGGCCAAAGAATTGATGCTTTTGATCTGTGGGGCTGGAGAAGACTCTTGAGAGTCCCTTGGAAAGCAAGGAGATCAAACCAGTTAATCTTCAAGGAAATCACCCTGCATACTCTTTGAAAGGATGCTGAAGCTAAAGCTCCAATACTTTGGCCACCTAATAGGAAGAGCTGACTCATTGGAAAAGACTCTGATGCTGGGAGAGATTAAAGGCAGGAGGAGAAGAGGGCAACAGAGGATGAGATAGTTGGATGGCATCACTGATTCAATGGACAAGAACTTGGGCAAACTCCAGAAATGGTGAGGGACAGGGAAGTCTGGCGTGCTGTAGCCCATGGGGTCACAAAGAGCTGGACATGACTTGGTGACCCAACGACAGCAATAGCATAAAGTGTGCTCACATAGAATCAGACAGTGGGGAGAGTAGGATGGAGCAGGCAGGGGCACAGAGGAAAGCAGAGGGGCTTGAATGTGGGGTGTACAGTGTGTGTGTGTGCGGTGCATACATGCATAGTATGAGGTCAGACAGAGACAGAGGAAAGGGGGCTGAGGGAAATAGAAACATAAAGATACAGACAGCAAGAGAGACAGTGAACAATACAGAAAAGACAGCTTGCTAGCCCCCAGCCCCAAACTCTGTATAAGGAATTGCTTATACGTCCCACAAATGGCAACCCACTCCAGTACTCTTGCCTGGAAAATTCCACAGGTGGAGGAACCTCATAGGCTACAGTCCATGGGGTTGCAAAGAGTCAGGCACAACTGATCAACTTCACTTCCCACCTCTGGATCCCCTGAGATCACCTGCTGAATCCTAACCACAAATTTTCTTTCTGTGACTAGCTAAAGTGGTCTCTGGTCCTTACCAGGTAACCCCAGGAGAAGCAGCTCAAGATGGTAATGAGACGTCATTCCTTCATGCTCCTCTGCCACAGGCTGGCATGATTGTACTAACCTTCTAGATTTTCTCAGCAGTCCCTGCCTCTCCCAGGTCTTCTATTCTGCTCTTCTCCACTTGGCAGGTAAACTTCACATTTGTGGCTGCTGGCTTTTTTTCTATCAATAGATGTCTCACAGGTATCTGTCCCATCTTGGGCTGCCTTAAATGCCAGGTTCAGCCCTCTCCTAGCCCCCTGTCCTCGGGCAAGTCGCTTAACCTGTCTGCTGTTGTTCAGTCACTCAGTCATGTTCAACTCTTTTCGATCCTATGGGCTGCAGCACGCCAGGCTTCCCTGTCCTTCACCATCTTCCGGAGTTTGCTCAAAGTCATCTCCACTGAGTTGGTGATGCCATCCAACAATCTCCTCCTCTGGCGTCCCCTTCTGCTCCTGCCTTCAATCTTTCCCAGCATCATGGTCTTTTCCAATGAGTCAGTTCTTTGCATCAGGTGGCCAGAGTATTGGAGCTTCAGCTTCAGCATCAGCCCTTCCAATAAATATTCAGGACTGATTTCCTTTAAGACTGACTGGTTTGATTTCCTAGTAGTCCAAGGGACTTTCAAGAGTCTTCTCCAGCACCACTGTTCAAAACCATCAGTTCTTCGTTGCTCAGCCTTCTTTATGGTCCAACGCTCACATCCATACATGACTACTGGAAAAACCATAGCTTTGACTATATGGACCTGTGTTGGCAGAGTAACATCTCTGCTTTTTAACATGCTGTCTAGCTTTTCTTCCAAGGAGCAAGCATCTTTTAATT
This sequence comes from Neotragus moschatus, assembly GCA_006410615.1. NCBI lineage: Eukaryota > Metazoa > Chordata > Mammalia > Artiodactyla > Bovidae > Neotragus > Neotragus moschatus. The sequence continues at coordinate 503,721 of SJYA01002871.1, forward strand.
TCATGGCTGCGGTCATCATCTGCAGTGATTTTGGAGTCCAAGAAAATAAAGTCTGTCACTGTTTCCATTGTTTCTCCATCTATACGCTATGAAATGTTGGGACCAGATGCCATGATCTTCATTTTTTGAATGTTGAATTTTAAGCCAGCTTTTTCACTCTCCTCTTTCAGTTTCATCAAGAAGCTCTTTAGCTGCTCTTTGCTTTCTGCCATAAAGGTGGTGTCCTCTGCGTGTTTGAGGTTACTGATATTTCTCCCGGCAACCTTGATTCCAGCTTGTGCTTTATGTAGCCTGGCATTCCACATGATGTACTCTGCATGTAAGTTAAATAAGCAGGGGGACAGTATACAGCCTTGATGTACTCCTTTCCCAATTTTGAACCCGTCTGGGCCTCTGTTAAATAACCAGTCCAGGCCTGTTATTTCTCAGGAAACCTGGGAACTATAACCTGCCTCAAAGATTAGCATGTGGGGCCCAGGGCCGCAAGGGTGGTGGGTACATTAGGGTCCTTCCACTCACACTAGGTAGCGCTTGACAATAACTCATTGAAGTTCCAGTGAGAACTTTGGACAGCTGTCATTTTCCAGGTCAGAACCTGACCATCTAGTGCCCCTTGTCTACAGCTGCCTCCAGGAGATGGGAGGCAGTGATAACCTGAGCTTTACCTGAGGCCTTATTTGAATAATTGTTTACATTCCAATCCTTTGTCTCTCTTAATCTTCTCATCAGCCTAATGGAGGAGAACTCAAATTCCTGTTTTGCATGGATAATCTTGTGGTCCATTGACTTGCCTGAAGTCACAGACCTGGGCTGCCCTTCAAATCTCCAAGATCACATCCCCACCATGGGGGCAGCCCTCCAACCTCTGGGCCTCCAGGTCAGCAGTAGGTACCACGTGAGTCAGAGTATCCAACTTGGCCTGTCTCCAAAAGACCACTCTTGAGATTCCTCCTTAACTGGCGATGACCCTCCCTCCAGTGTCTTTCTGTCCCTAGTTCTGAGCAAACTCTTTAACTGAGTTCCACTGGAGCACCCCAGAATGCCTAAACCTACCCCTCAACTCAGCACAGAATGTTACAGCTGAAGAGAATTCATTCCTTTAGGGAGAATCTATTGAGCACTCATGGTAAGCGAAGTACCATTTTAGCCATTGAATATTAGTGATGATCTAATGATTAGATTCTGATCCAATAGCTCTAAACCCTGGCTGTGTGTATTAGAATCACAGGGGCCCTTTCAAAGTATGTTACCCAGATCTCACTCCAACCAAAGAAATCAGAATCTTTGCAGAGGAAAGGAGGTGAGACCAGCTATCAGAATTTTATTTAAAAACTTCCTAGATGGGGACGTCCCTGGCGATCCAGGTGTTGAGAATCCACCTTTCAAAGCAGGGGACTCGGGTTTAATCTCCAGTGGGGGAAGTAAGATCCCACATGTTTCAGGACAACTAAACCTGAGCACGACAACTAAAGAGCCCGTGTTCCACTAAAGAGAAGCCCTAGAGAAAGTCCAGGCACCACGATGAAGATCCAGCAAGGCCAAAAATGAGTTTTAAAAATTAAAAGAAAAACTCCCTAGATGATTTTAATGTTTTCCCAGGATTGAGAACCTCTGATCTAGTTGAAACAGAGACCTCCCCCCTCATGTTACAGAAGAAGGAACTGCAACCCAGAGATGGGCATTGCTTTGCCCAGAGTCACAAATCTGAGCCTGGTTCCTCCACCTTCAACCCACCCAGTGGTCTTTATGAAGTTAATTGGTAAGAATTTACTAAAGGCATCCTTACATGAACGTGGGGTAGGGCAGAGAGAAAGGTGCTGAGTGTGGTGGATACATTTGAGATGCTTTCCCTACCCATTGTTCTTCCTGAAGATGGACAACCTAGGTAGCTATCTTGGAACCACATGACTCACCCTGGTAAATCTGACAGGACTAGGAAAGGAAACCTGAAGCAGGATGAGCCATTGAGATGAGCTGGCTAGGCATTTGAAATTAGGATGACTCAGTTGGTAAAGAGCCAGCCTGCAGTGCAGGAGACCCGAGTTTGATCCCCAAGTCAGGAAGATCCCCTGAAGAAGGGAATGGCAACCTGCTCCAGTACTCTTGCCAGGAGAATTCCATGGACAAAGGAACCAGGCAGGCTGCAGTCCATGGGATCACAAAGAGGCAGACACGACTGTGGGACTAATTTCTCTTTGACTTTATTAAAGACAGTGAGCTGTGGGGACCTAAACCTGAAGTCATGGAGGTTTGGGAGTGGTGGCAGGTATTGGGGTCACGTGTAAGCCAGAGGGTGGGAAGAGGAAGGAGGTATGCAGAGAGGAGGAGAATAGAGCAGACCTCTGGCGAGAGAGGTGGAGACATGACTGGGCAGTTTCTGTTTCCCCTGATAGCTGTATCCTTTCATTGAACCTCACCTGTTGTAACTGCTACGTTCTTTGACACTCAAATGGCTTTGACCAATATAAGTATGGGGAAGAGTTCATGCAAAAGTCTATAGGCACCAAAGACCCTTAGGTGCCCCTTACCTTGTCCTCAGCCCTTAACAGTGTCCCTCTGAAGCCTGAGTTCCCCGTCATTCAACGTATTCATGTCTCCCTCTTGGAGATGTCAGCAAGTTGATGTCCTACTCTACCACATGATTCTGAATTTCCAAAATGAGTGGGCAGAGAGGTATTTTAAGATTGTTTTTTCTTTTTCTTGGCATCCGGTGCCCCTTGCCTGACACCTGGTCGCTGGCAAGGAAGCCTATACCCCTGGGGATGGGAGTGGGGCACATAGCAAACAAAGAGCACGAGAAAGTTCCTTTATCCCCACCCCCAGCATCAATGCACACGTCCCCGTGGCAAGAGAGTGGCAGGGGTGTGAAAACAATGGGAGCCCATGAGTCATGGCGGTAGGCAGGATAACGTTTCCCCAAAAAGGTTCCCTTTAGCCATGTCCGGAGTCACTGACGTAGGCAGCTGCCAGGCAGTGACACCTGGAAAGACCTTCAGTTCTGGGCAGTCACTTGCCCTGCCCTGGATGACCTAGATTTTATTTTTTATCTTTTAATTCAACTTTTATTTTTAGCAAAGTGATATATGTATATAAATACTTTTGAAAAAGTCTAATACTACACAAAGTATCGGAAAACAGCAATTGCCGGCCTCACCCTTCCCCACCTCCAATCCCCAGAGGCAACTTCTTTTAGACTTTCCAGCCTTTTCTTCCTATTTTACTTCCACTTCTTTAATAACATATAGCTATTTTTGAAAATTCATTATTTTTTCAATTTATTTTATTAATTTGGTTGCCCTGGGTCTTAGTTGCGGCACAAGAGGATTTTTAGTTGTGACATGTGGGATCTAATTCCATGACCAATTTTCAAACCTGAACCCCCTGCACTGGGAGCTCAGAGTCTTAGCCATTGGAACACTAGAGAAGTCTCTCCTATTATTATTTGTGTTATCCTACTATGAAAGTGAAAAGTGTTAGTCTCTCAGTGATGTCCGACTCTTTGTGACCTCATGGACTGTAGCTGGCCAGGCTCAGCTGTCCATGGAATTCTCCAGGCAAAAATACTGGAGTGGATTGCCATTCCCTTCTCCAGGGGATTTTCCCAACCCAGAGATCAAACCAAGCTTCCCACATTGCAGGCAGATTCTTTACAGTCTGAGCCATCAAGAAAGATTACTTTAGTTAATACTATATATTATCTTCCTATCACAAAAAAAGAGATTATCTCCATTCTATCCCCAACACACGTATTTTTTTCTCTGTCACTCACAATAGTTCTCAACTCAATGTCAACACTATTATAACTATGTAAATATTTTTAATGTACTTGAGTACACTTATTTTTTCTTGCATGATTTTTTTCAAGTTTTTTGTTTGTTTTACTGGGTGTGTTCCTGTTACTAATTAACTCTCAAACTCCCTGCTATATTTGTAAAACTTCCCTCAGAAGGATAATCTACCAGTCCCAGTTTTTTTTTTTTTTTCCCCCCCTTGGTATATAAAAAGACCCACTTTCAGAACCAAATATTTTCTGCTCCTGCCTGGCTGGATGGTTACTATCTAGGGCAGCTCACATCCTGAAATGTCTCTTCACCATTAATTGGGAATTCGCTTTGCCTTCTTCCTACATCAGACCCCCTATTTTCATTTCTTTTTTTTTTTTCTTTTTAAAAATAAATATTTATTTATTCTTGGCTGCATTGGGTCTTAGTTGAAGCACACAGGCTTTGTTGCCCTGAGGTGGGATCTTATTTCCCCAACCAGGGATTGTACCCACATTCTCTACATTGGAAGGTGGATTCTTAACCACTGGACTACCAGAGAAGTCTCCCCCTGTTTTCTGAAAACAATCCTTTATGTTTTTCTTTGTTTCCTTTCTTGGTTGACGGAGCATATCCTTCAGTAGCCTTTTGAGAAATGGTGCAAGGGTGGTAAAAATTTTGAGAGCTTGTATGTCTTAAAATATTTTTTTTTTCTACTTTCATCTTGACTGATAGTGTGGCTGGGTGTCTAATTCTAGGTTGGAAATTTTTTCCTTCAGAATTTTGAGAGTTTTTCCTCTTTGTCTTCTAGCTTCCTGGATGGTTGTGGAAAAGTTTAATGATATTCTAATTCCTGGGTCTTTTTATATGACATGTATATTTTTTTTTCCTCTTTCTCTCTCTCAGAAAACTTTTTGGAATCTCTTTATTCCCTAGTACATTGGTTGGTGTATTTTCTCCTTCACAGTGCTGAGTCCACAGGCTCCTGTTAATCCAGAAGCTCATTCCTTTTGGTTCCTTTCTGTGCTTGTTATGGTCTGTCTTTTTGAATTAGACCTCTTTGATTGGCTCTCTGACTTTCTGATCTTTACTTTTTGTCATCTTATCCTACTTTCCAAATGATTTTTTAAATTTTATATCCACCTTCCTATTGGTTAAAAAGCAAGTCTCTATTTTTATTTCTTTTTCATCCTAACTTTTTATTTTAAAAAGTTGCTAATACACAGAAAAGTTGAAAAAATAAGTATACATAGCTTCTTTTCCCTCCCATCTAAGTTAGCACTGTTCAATAGAAATAAAATGTGAGCCACATATGTAATTTTAATTTTTAATTTTTTTTGTAATTTTATAGTAGCCACATTAAACTGGTTAAGAGAAATAGGTAAATTTAATTTTAATATTTTACTTATTTCAAAATATCAATTCTACATGCAATCAAAACAAAAATTATTAATGAGGTGTTTTTCATTCTTTTTTATTGTACTCAGTCTTTGAAATTCAGTATGTATTTTATCCTGATAATGGATCTCAATTCAGCTGATGTCAACACAGCTTCTATGTCAAGTGCATAGAAGCCACATGTGAAAAGTAACTATTGTGTTAGATAGTGTAGGACTAGACTGAACAATTGATAATGATATATCTATCTATGAACTGCCTGTATATTTCTCTAGAAAGAAATTTGCAGACCATACTATACATGATTTTTAAATACTTTAGACTGCAGATTCTAAAATTAAGGACATTCAGTTACATAGTTACACTTAAGAAAATTAACAATACACCCCTAATATCTTTAATATCCTAGCCATATTCAAAATTTCCCCAATTGTNATCTCTGGCTTACTGGAGACTTTTACACCCAGCCTCATTCAATACAATGATCTTTCACATCCTCTGCCCTCTCCAACCAAGTTCCATCTTAATTCAAGACCCTTTTTTTCTTTTTCTTTTTCATTGTAGCATGCAGGATCTTCAGTTGCATCATATGAACTCTTAGCTGTAGCATGTGGGATCTAGTTTTCTAACCAGGGATTGAACCTGGGCCCCTGTATTGGAAATGCAGAGTCTTAGCACCAGGGAAGTCCCTAACTTAGGGCCTTTTCTTATGCTGTTCCCTCTGCCTGGAACAGGTTTCTCTCTCCTTCAAATCTCCAATGATGCCTCTTCAGGAAAACCATATCTATCAGTCCCACAAACCTGAAAACTTCAAGAGGGCAGGAACGATGTCTGTTTTTGCTTATTGTCATTATCTCAATGCTGTCTCATTATCATGCTGCCACAGGAAACAACTGTGAAATCAATGGATAAATGCTCCCTCTGGGAGCATAGCCATACCTGTAGTCTGCAAGATGGCTGGGCTGACCTCACTGGGTCCTTGCAGACCCAGGAGTGGAATCTATTAAGAGGGATGCTGTCATCCATGCTGTGCCCACAAGGAAACAACCCTCCAGGGTCCAGGAAGTGCCTAGAGAAAGTCCTTCAGAACTTGACCTGCCTCTGACTCAGTAGGTCTGGGTGGAATACGAGACTCTGCATTTCTAAGAAGCCCCCATGTCATGCTGCTGTTCATTGATCACACTTCAAGTGGCAAGCCCTGGGGGGGCCTCAGACTCCTTCTAGGAGTCCATCTGTCCCCTCTCCTGCTCTGTGTGCATGGGGCCCCAGACCCTGGCTCCTCAGTCCAGGGAGGCAGATCCTTTGTCCTTGCAACTTCCCAGGACAGCAACCAAGATCACGGCCCAGTCTGTTCACCCCAGAGGAGCCACATGGCAAACCTGGCAACCCGGCAGCCCTGTCCCTGCTGCCAGCCACCACTTCCTTCCATCTCTAGGCCGATTCTCCATCTTGGCTTTGGCAGCTGCTGTGACGCCCTTGGACTAGAGCCATCTCTATAACTCTGTGTTTTGCCAGGGTTAATTGACTTTAAAACACAAAGGCTGTGTCTGTGTGCGTGTGTGTTTAGGAAGGTTATATCAGAAAAGTGAACACAGCCTTGTCCACGGGGGCCCCCTTATTGTACGGTGTTTGCATGTGTGTGTCTGTCTGTCCGTCCTCGGGTCCTGGGCCTCTGACTCTGGTGCAGGACTCTGCACTGGTGAAGTCTGAAGGGGAAGGCAGGAAGGAAAGACCGGGGCACCAGCAGCTTCATCCCTGGGCCTCCTTTTGCTCCTCCACTGAATAAACATCTTGTTTGTCCACCAGACAGTAGCCCCAGGGCTTACACTCCTCCTCCTGCCCTCTGCAGGGCTCAGGACTGGCCAGACCTGCACAGGAAGTCTGACTGAACCATAATCCGGCCTGGAAGGTGNCAGCAGCTTCATCCCTGGGCCTCCTTTTGCTCCTCCACTGAATAAACATCTTGTTTGTCCACCAGACAGTAGCCCCAGGGCTTACACTCCTCCTCCTGCCCTCTGCAGGGCTCAGGACTGGCCAGACCTGCACAGGAAGTCTGACTGAACCATAATCCGGCCTGGAAGGTGCCAAGGAGGAAGGCGCCATGCCAGGCCTGTTGACGGACCCGGCAGTGGGAGGCCAGATGTACCCTCATCACATGGGCTCGGAATGCCGCCTCCTCTTCCCCGCACCACCCCCCACCTCCCTGGCGCCACCCGGAGCACAATGAGGCCATTTCAGAGCAAACCCTCATCCGTGAAATCCGTGCTCCCAGGAGGAGTTCCTAGACCCAGCCAGGAAGGCTCTGGGGCTTCAGAGTGTAAAGTGAAACTCAGCTTTTGACGACCCATCTCCTTCTCTGCCGGGGTCTGCCGTGACCAGGTGGAGGGCAGGGGACCCAGCACCCTCACAGCCCAGATCCCCTCCTGCCAGAGGCAACTGGCAGAGGCAAGGGCAAAGAGAGAATGAGTTCCTTGTCTCTGGAGATGGGCCCTGTCGCTGGGAGGCCGGCGATCTTGCCACTTTGAGCGGCTAGGGTTATAGATGTCAAATTCTTCATCCCTCTGCCCCTGGGGCTGACCAAGCTGCAATGAAAACCACTAGTCCTGAGTTCAAAGAGTCCTAGAAAAGTCACCTTCACAGCTTCTCTGCACTGCTAAGTCCCCGGGGACTTCCTCTCCTCCATTTCTCATTTGAACAATATTAATCCCCCCGCAGAGCCTCTAGTTTCCAGGTTTACAAATGAATTGGAGGTGGTTTGTTTCTCGGGACGGAAGACAACTAAGGTCATGAAAGTGAAGGAGGGTGTTTTACAAGTATGACTGGAATTACACCCTGTACAGGGTCTCTTCCTGGTCACTTCTTGGCCCTCCTTCACATGGAGGCCCAAACAAGGGCCATGGGACACATCCCTGGAAGACGTGGGCTCTGGGAGCCAAGGCAGGTGTGTATTGGGGCTTGTCGGCCTGTCTCCCGTGGGGAGCTTGGACAGCTTGCAGTCAGCCCCTCTTCTCCCTTTCTACCCCGAGCCTTCGCTGTCTCTTGTCCCTGTACGGGCCCCTAGGCCCCCCACATCCTGCTTCCTCAGCAGACAGACCATNCTTCACATGGAGGCCCAAACAAGGGCCATGGGACACATCCCTGGAAGACGTGGGCTCTGGGAGCCAAGGCGGGTGTGTATTGGGGCTTGCCGGCCTGTCTTCCGTGGGGAGCTTGGACAGCTTGCAGTCAGCCCCTCTTCTCCCTTTCTACCCCGAGCCTCCGCTGTCTCTTGTCCCTGTACAAGCTCCTAGGCCCCCCACATCCTGCTTCCTCAGCAGACAGACCGTGTATCTGGGCTTCTGAGGCTGGAAATGAACAGCATCAAGGGTGTAGGGGTCACTCTTGTCCTGGTCACCATGGAGGATGCCTCCCCAGTGCGACTCCCACACAAAGAGCTTCAGAGTATGCAGTGGAACCCAAGGCCCCTGAGTTCCTGTGAGGTCTGGAGCCTCAGCCCCAACAGCACAGCCCCAAGATCTTCCCCGACTCATCACTGAGTGCATTTCCACAGTCCTTGGCACTGGGACCCGGTACTTGCATTTACTGAGATCTGGTCTTGACTGTTTTAAGACTTCTCCCAAATGCATGTGAGTGTATGCATGTGTTTCTGTCTGTGCGGACACACTAGAGACAAAAAAATGCAGGGTGGGAGAGAAAGGAATAGAGGCAGCAAGATAGTGGCAGGGAAACAGGGGGATGACCCAGCAGAGACTGATGGAGACTAGAAACTGTGCGTCTCCTCTCAGATTCTCTCTCTTCCCTCAGCAGGGCTGTGTCTCCCCTCAGACAGGCTCCCTGAGGCAGGGCTGTGTCCCCTCAGACTGGGGCTCCCTGAGGCGGGGCTGTGTCCCCTCAGACTGGGGCTCCCTGAGGCAGGGATGTGTCTCCCCTCAGACTGGGGCTTCCTGAGGACAGGACTGTGTCTCCCCTCAGACTGGGGCTCCCTGAGGTGGGGCTGTGACTCCTCTCAGACTGGGGCTCCCTGAGGCAGGGCTGTGTCTCCCCTAGACTGGGGCTCTTTGAGGCCAGGCTGTGTCTCCCCTCAGACTGGGACTCCCTGAGGCAGGGCTGTGTCTCTCTCAGCCTGGGGCTCCCTGAGAAGCTGATCTGCCTGGGAATGAGGAACCACACGTCCTCTCATTGTGTACACCATGAGTGTGTGATGAGCCTCCTTTCCCTAAGTCTTCAGAGGCTTCTGTAGACATTCCCTGGGAATTCCCTGTTTCTGGGCTGGAGGTTAGAGAAACCCCAGCCCGAGGGTCCTCATGAACAGAGACAATATGGATGGACTAGTACATCCGGGACTCCCCACAGGTCTGCCTGACCCCCGCCGCTGACCCCTGCTCCCCACCCCACCCCTCATTTCTTCTCTCTGTCCCTCTGTCTGCCTTGGGCTGAGAGCCTTGGAGTCTGAGATCAGCCACCCAAGGCAGCCCTGACAGAGCAGTCCTACTGATGTTATTTAGTCCCTCAGCCGTGTCCAACTCTGTGACCCTGTGGACTGTAGCCTGCCAGGCTCCTCTGTCCATGGGATTCTTTTTCCAGGGGACCTTCGTGATCCAGGGACTAAATCCACATCTTCTGCATTGACAGGCCAATTCTTTATCCCTGAACCACCCAGAAAGCCCACAGTCCTAATGGGGGGGGGGGTGCAGCAAACCCAGCTCACAGGCACCAGTGATGGGCTGAGGGACAGTCTGTCCAGGCTTGGCACAGCCAAACCTCCAGCTTCCTCCCCTCCTGCCTGGCCAGCCTCGTGGCCAGGCTTCTCTGCTCATCCCTTGGGCCTGTGTGGATGCAGAAGGGCAGGCCCTTTCTTCCTGTCATGATGCTTCTTTGGAGGTGGAGGACGGATCCAGGAATCAAGAAAGACTTGAAAGAGAAAGACAAGGAGGACAAAGGAAACAGAGGACAAACCATGACGAAAGTGGTGTGTAGACACGGCAACTATGAAATCAGATGAGGTGGCGATGGGTTTTTAATCATCTGTCTTACCATTTTTGCTCTGTCACTGAACAAACAGAATTCCCGCTAGAATTTAATCTTCAAGGCTCGGGTCTTCTTTGTGTTGACCATTGCACCCCATGGATCTAGATGCCCAGCACATAGAAGGTGGTCAATTAATATTTGTTGACTGAGTGACAGATTCTCAGCTGGTGTGGTTTCATAGAATTTGGCCTCTTGTATTGCGCTTCTTTCTTTCTTTTTTTAAAATTATTTTTTATTGAAGGATAATTGCTTTACAGGATTTTGCTGTTGTGTTTTTTTTTTTTTTTTTTTCAATTTTATTTATTTAATTTATTTGGCTGGGCTGGGTCTTTGTTGCGGCATGGGCTTTTCTCATGTGGCTCTCTAGCTGCGGTGCCCAGACTTCTCACTGCAGTGGCTTCTCTTGTTGCAGAGCATGGGTTCTNGTTTTTTTTTTTTTTTTTTTTTTTTTTTTTTTTTTCAATTTTATTTATTTAATTTATTTGGCTGGGCTGGGTCTTTGTTGCTGCATGGGCTTTTCTCATGTGGCTCTCTAGCTGCGGTGCCCAGGCTTCTCACTGCAGTGGCTTCTCTTGTTGCAGAGCATGGGTTCTAGGGCACTTGGGCTTCAGAAGCTGAAGCACGTGGGCTCAGTAGTTTGGCTTCCGGGCTGTAGAACACAGACTCAGTAGTTGTGATGCACCAGCATTTGAGCTCTTTCTGGATCAGGGATCGAACCAGGGAATCTGCGAGGGAAGCCCCTCTTGTGTCCTAAACTCTGAGACAAGAGTTTCCTCTGTTCCCTATCTCCACACACTCACAGCCCAGGCCTATGTGGGGCTGTGTGGGGTGGGCCTGGCAGCCAGGAGACCTGGATTCCCGCATCGACTCTGCTCCTCTCAAGGTGTGTGATCAGGCAAGTATCTGCCCCAGGTCTTGGGTTTGTTCATCTGTGAAATGAGGAGAACGGATTAGTTTAGTAGTGGGGAAGCCAGTGTGGGTTTCATCATAACTCGGTCCCCAGGGAGGCCACAGTGAAGGCCTCTAGTGATGTTGGGTTGGGACTGAATGTGGGTGCTTGTGGGAGATGCGGCTTCTCCAGCATCAAGCCCAGTTCCTGCTCAGAAAACCCTGCATGCGTGCATGCTCAGTAGCTTCAGTCGTGTCTGACTCTTTGCGACTATGGACTGTAGCCGCCCAGGCTCCTCTGTTTATGGGGTATCCCAGGTAAGAATATTCGAGTGGGCTGCCATGCCCT
>SJYA01002871.1:527845-544174 GCA_006410615.1 Neotragus moschatus
GGACTGTAGCCTGCCAGGCTCCTCTCTGTCCATGGAATTCTCCAGGCAAGAATACTGGAGTGGGTTGCCATTTCCTTCTCCAGGGAATCTTCCTGTCTCAGGAATTGAACCCGTGTCTCTTGCATCTCCTTCACTGGTGGGCGGGTTCTTTACCCCTGGGCCACCTGGGAATCCCCAAGAGCCCACAAGTCACAATAAAAAAAACAAAAATCCTGTGTGCTGCAAGGAAGATCTCAAGTGCCACAACTAAGACCTGGCGCAGCCAAATAAATTTTAAAAAAGGAAAAAGAAGCAAGCAATTTAAAGTATGTGGTTAGTTTTGTGGGGTTCCACTGTTCTGCTATGAACTATATACACATACATTCAGAAGCTATAAAATGAGAATTGTGTAATTTTCAGGATTCTGCGTAAGAGATAAGTGTTCCTATATTTGCTTTTAAAACTGCCATTGGATAATGTAAAGATGAATGGTTAAATTTATGCTAATAGTGAACATTTAAAATTTTTCTTTGCTTAGATTGACATTAAATAACAAGTAAAAGACAGCATGCCAAGTCAAGAGACCCCAGAAGAAAGGAAAGAGGTATATATTTTAGTACTTTCAAGGGCATTTTTTTCTTGCTTTTTGACCAAAGGAGCTGTATTTTCATTTTGCACTGAATCCAGCAAATTACGTAACTGGCTCCGGGTAGATGACATCTCCAGTTCTGGAAGGTGTGCCAGAAGAGCAGCTGGGCTCAGAGGACCTCTCTGTAGTAAGGTTTGATGAGCATGTCTTCCTGGAGTTATGGTCACTAATGTTTGAAGCACTGGTGTCTCAGTTCTGCTTATATTCATTTCTGCCCTCAGCTGGCCGCTTGCCTCGTTTCCCCAACAAGAGCTTCTACTGCAGCATCAGTGATGTTCCTGCTGTCACAGAACTTCTGATCAACAAAGAAGCAAATCTGGTTTTATCACATCTTGTTCCCCTGACCCACCTCCATAATTCATGTTCTTAAACTCTCTGCCTATAAGCTCTCACTTCCTCTGTACCCAAGGGTCCTCACTCTCCATCCCCCCACTCATCCTCCTGCGAGCCGGGCCTCTCTGCCTGTCCAAGTTATTGAGGACTTGGGCTTCCACTGCAAGGCTGTGCATCCATCTCCAAGGTGCACTTTGATGGGACGCTGTGTCCAGAGGTCAGTGTCCAACTTCTTGGCGCTTCCAGCTTAGGCCTAGCGGACACCTCATCACTCAGTTTGGACTGGAAGTGGACTCTGCATTTGCTGGCCATTCTTCATACCGTGTGAGACGTAGCTGTTGTTTGTCCTCTTTGAATTTTTACTATCACGCCTTGGTCATCACTCCAGGACAATTATTTAAAACGACAGTTTCATCTGCTTTGTGCACTAGAGATTCTTCTTAGGGCTTCCTGAGATTTGTGATAGTATTTGATTCAATTACTGAGCTCAGTACTTCATACATTCCCATCTTCTCCTGCTCAAGCAATAACAGTTCCCCGGCCAGCTCAAGCCTGGAAGTCTTTTTTCCAGGACATAATTGGGAACAGGCACCATCTTCACTTTATTTAAATTATCTTTATTAGAGAGTCTTCCCCGCCTCTGGAGGTTTTGTAAAATTAGTAGTCAGAATGTGTGACCTTTCCAGAGAGTTCCAGCTTTCCAGTGAATTCATCAAAGTCCGCTCTTTCTCACTTCCCAAAACAGCAAGTACGTTTCCTGTGTACATGAATTATTTCTTCAAGTCATCTCATTGTATCTTTAAGGACAGATACTTCCCTAGGAAAGTGTTGTTTTTCTTTTTGAGAGGGAGAGGTCCGATTTCTCTAAATGATAGTCTTTTCTGTTTTGATGTTCTGTTCTTAGCTGGATAATTTTTATTTTGGAAACTTCACACCTACAGAAACATTGAGAGATTAGTGTACTGAACATCCTATGTACTCCTCAGCAAGAAACACTAATTGTTAACATTTTACCACATTTTCCTTTTCATTGTGTGTGATATATACTTTTTGGGCTCAATAATTTGGAAGCAAATTACAGATGTGACATACCATCCCTAAATATTTCAGCATCTATCTCCTATAAATAAAAGTATTTTCCGACATTAACTATAATACCATGCTCACATCTCATAAAATTAACAAGTCCAAAATTTAAAATATAGCTTAACATTAAGTTCTCCTTATTTCACCCCAAAATGAATCTGATAACTTAAAATCATTTCTTTCTCCCAAGATCATTTGAAACTACTGTGCAATCTGTTATTCAATCGCTTGACACCTTCTACTCTTCACGGGAAAGAGTGTTCCTCCCCAAAGAAACCGTCAAACACACCACTCCAAAGCAGGCAGTAAAAATTCTATGTTCCCAGGGCACATTGCAAAAATCCAGCTTGGGACTTTCTTGGTGGTCCGGTGGTTGGGAATTTGCCTGTCACTGGGGGGACTTGGGTTCATTCCTGGTCCGGGAAAATCCCACATGCCACATGGTAACTAAGCTCGTGTGCCACAACTACTGCGCTTCTGCTCTAGAGCTGGCCAGCTGCAATTGCTGAGCCCCACCCAGAGAAACCACCACAATGAGAAGCCCACGCACTGCAACTAGAGAGTAGCNTTTGCCTGTCACTGGGGGGACTTGGGTTCATTCCTGGTCCGGGAAAATCCCACATGCCACATGGTAACTAAGCTCGTGTGCCACAACTACTGCGCTTCTGCTCTAGAGCTGGCCAGCTGCAATTGCTGAGCCCCACCCAGAGAAACCACCACAATGAGAAGCCCACGCACTGCAACTAGAGAGTAGCCCCCCACTCGCTGCAACTAGAGAAGAGCCAGTACAAGGAAATGAAGGCCCAGTATAGCCAATAAAAAAAAAATATATATATAAAAAATATTACAAACATCCAACTTGGCCAGAGTTCCTCAAGCAAGGTGGCCAGTAGCATCTTGCCATAGAAGCTTAGGAATTCTTCACTGCTGTCAGACATCGGCTGCTCTTCCGAATTTATTTCTTGATCGTATTCTAAAGCACCAACGCTTCCAAACTCAAGTCTGGGAAATTCAACACATGTGCGTCCTTTTTAGGCATTTCTAGTCCAACCAGAGACTTAATTTCTCTCTCAGATGATGTTCCTCTTGTAATTTCTCTTTTTTTTTTTTTTCATTTTGAGTATCATTTGGGTTGAGCCTCTAATAGTTTCTTCAAGAGGAGTTCATAAGAATAATCTTCTCCAAATTCTGCAAGTCCAAAAAGGTTCGATTTTCCATTTTTCAAATAGAAAAGTGAAGTGAAAGTCGCTCATTGGTGTCTGACTCTTTGCAACACCGTGGACTATACAGTCCATAGAATTCTCCAGGCCAGAATACTGGAGTGGGTAGCCTATCCCTTCTCCAGAGGATCTTCCCGACCCAGGAATTGAACCAGGGTCTTCTGCATTGCAGGTGGATTCTTTACCAACTGAGCTATCAGGGAAACCCTTTAAAATAGAAAGCTAGGTATAGCAATTTTAGATCACACATTCTATCCTTTTGAGGAGTTTTAGGATTTGTTCCACTGTCTCCCAGCATTGAATGTTGGTTTAAAGAAGTCTGAAGTCAGTGTGGCTTATTTTGGTCTTCTTTGCTGAACTGCCTCAAATAATCTTTATCTATGAAGTCCAGCAATTTTGCTAGGCTATGTCTTAGTGGTGAGAATCCTTATTAACTTTTCCTGGAATCAGCTGCCCCCTTTTAGTAGCTATATGCAAATTGTCTTTGATTTCTGAAGTTTTGATGAATTGCATCTTAAAATATTTGTTCAATTAATTGTTCAATTTGCTCAAAATTAAACATTTGTTCAATTTCCTTGGCTTTTCTCATCTTTTATTTTTGGGTAGTATTCTTGTATTTTTTAATCGAGGTATTACGTACAAGAAACCACCCAGATTTAAGTATATGATTTGATGATAAGTTTGAATATATCTATATACCCATGAAACCATTGCCACAATCAAGGAGTGAACGCTTTCATCACCCCCAAATCTCCTCTGTACCATTTATTTATTTATTTAAAAAGATTTATTTGGCTGCACGGGATCTTCGATCTTCAATGTGCCATCATGATCGTTCGTTGTGGCATGTGAACTCTTGGTTGCAGCTTGTGGGATCTAGTTCCCTGACCAGGGATCGAACCTGGGCCCACCAAATTGGGAGCATGGTGTCTGAGCCACCGGACTACCACAGCATCCCCTGTACCCTTTATAATCCATCCATATGTCCTTTCTCACTGTTCTTATCATCGCCATGTGCCATTGATCTGCTATCACTTTAGTGTGCATTTTCTAAAATTTTATGTAAGTAGTATCGTACACTATGTACTCTTTTGAGGGGGAGTCTGGCTTTTATAATTATTGCAATTCACCTGTGCTGTGGCATGGATCGGTAGAAGTGGGGCAAATAGGCATCCTTGCCTGAACTTCAAGGGGAGTTTTCCCTTGAATCCTTCAGGTAATTCTTTCTCCCTCTCACACCCTCTCCCTTGGCCTCCACTGGCATCTCTTCACACACATGCACTTCTCATTCAGCTGAAAACTCAAGAGGGCCCTGCCACATCCCTAGCACCTTCTCCCTCTCTATGTAGCTTGTTTCCCTCTGAAGACTTTCTCTGAAAAATCTAGACCCCTTAGCCTCTCGGGCCTTCCAGCTCCTTCTACTGAATTGAGAGACCACCAGGCTATAATTGGGTAACCTCCTACCCCACCCGTGAAAATATCTAAAAACCCTCTCTCAGAGTAATCTGGGACTACTGTAGGGCTGGCCCATTTATTTCTTCTCAGGGACCACTGAACATCACTGAAAGATATCCAATTTTTGTTAAATGTTAATTTACTTATTTGATCGAGCCAGGTCTTAGTTGCCACACACAGGACCTAGTTCTCTGACCAGGATCGAACCTGGACTTCCTGCATTGGGAGCATGGATTTGTAGCCGCTGGACCACCAGAGAAGTTCCAAAATGCTTTGTCTGCTTTTTCAGGTTTTTTTTTTTTTTTCTTTTTTCTTCAGACAGAGGGTAAATCTGGTCCTTTATTATCCTATCTTGTTCAGAAGCGGAAGTCCCCATTATTTACCATTTTGATGAATAAACTGANAGGGATCAAACCCATGTCTCCTGCTTTGCTGATGGATTCTTTACCCCTGAGCCACCAGGGAAGATCACAGATACTAGATAGATATAGAGACACAGAGAGAGGATGGAGGTAGATAAGATATAGATGTTATTTAACTATCTAACTCTATCAATCTTCTGTCTGTATTATTTATCATCAGGAAGGGGAGTTTAAGGAATTGGGTCTTGTGATTGTGGAGGCTGGCAAGTCCAAAATCTTTGGGGCAGGCTGGAAATTCGGGCATGAATTGGTGTTGGAGTCTTCACCTTCAAGGAAGCTGAAAAGCAGAATCCTTCCTGGAGGTGGTGGGAGGGAGGGAGGGAGATGGACCTCAGTCTTTTCTCTTAGGCCTTATCTGATTGGATGAGGTTAAGCTTTACTCAACTGATTTAAATACGAATCACATCTTTTAAAAATACCTTCAAGGCGACATCTAGATTGGTGTTTGACCAAACAACTGGGCAACACAGCCTAGCCACTTTGATATATGAAAGTAACCAGCATGGACCTTGAGTAACTTATTCAATCACATTGAGTCTCAGTTTTCTCATCTGTGAAATGGGAATATTTTTATACCTTACTTGGAGGACCACTGTGAAAATAAGACTGAATATGTAAACCACCTAACATAGCATCTGGCAAATTGTGGACACTCAGTAAATGAAAGCTACTCTTGTTGTGCCTAGATGATACACCTAATATGGTCTCCTGGAATCTAGTCCACTCTTTCCCATGTCCTTCCACCTCNGACCACTGTGAAAATAAGACTGAATATGTAAACCACCTAACATAGCATCTGGCAAATTGTGGACACTCAGTAAATGAAAGCTACTCTTGTTGTGCCTAGATGATACACCTAATATGGTCTCCTGGAATCTAGTCCACTCTTTCCCATGTCCTTCCACCTCCTTCTGTATCTCGCAGCTAGAATTTAGGCTGAGATACACTCAGGAAAGATTTGGAAGGAGGAAGCAAGTAAGATGTGCCAGCCACTGCTAGATGCCAAGGTCCAGTCACTGGGCACCAGTTTCATGGGTTTATACCTGGTGGCAGCCAGAGGTATGACTGCAGTTGCCTGACCTCTGGCCTGCAGCTGTGGAGGTGTGACTTCTAACTGTTAGTGACCCCCGACTCCTGTTCCTCCTACAAGCATCTCATTGATTAGCTATAGATATATATTTTTTATTGTTGATTTATTCAGTTTTAGCTGCAGTCGGTCATCATCATGTCAGGGCCTTTCTCTTTTCGTGGTTGTGGTGAGTGAAGACTACTCCCCAGCTGTGGTGGGCGGGCTTCTCGCTGCCACGGCTCCTCTTGTTGTGGAGCACAGGATCAAGAGCACGTGGGCTTCAGTCGTGGTGCCTAGTGGGCTCAGTATTTGCAGTTCTGGGCTCTAGAGCACAAGCTCAACAGCTGTGGCACATGGGCTTAGTTGCTCTGAGGCATGTGGGATCTTCCTGGACCAGGGGTCAAATCCACATCTCCTGCACTGGCAGGGAGATGCTTCACCACTGAGCCACCAGGGAAGCCCCCTAATTGCTTATATTAAGTTGAACTGCTTTGGGCTTGAAATACCTAGAGTGGTTTCTGTTTCTGCCCTGAGTCCTGACTGCTACAGAAGACTCCACCGAAGGTCACTTCACCATGTCCTCCTCTCTGCATCTAGGAGGCTCTCTGCAGGCTGGCACTCTACCCACCAGATCTGGGAAGGTTCTCTGGCGTGTCCTCAGTGGGCCCTGTCAGAGAGAGACAAGGCCCTGTAATCAGAGCTGTCATGATGACGTGGGAATCGGAGAAAGCATCAGCAATAGCCAGCCCAGCCCAGGGCATTTGATTGGCTGCACTGGTGCCCTCGCTTTGCATTGAGATTTCAGTGTAGGCAGAGTTTCACTAACTGGAATCTTCTTCTTCTGGGGGTCGCTCAGCCCAGAGCTGGGCATCTGTCCTCAGCAGCCAGATTTTA
The DNA here is from genome assembly GCA_006410615.1 of Neotragus moschatus. Classification (NCBI taxonomy): domain Eukaryota; kingdom Metazoa; phylum Chordata; class Mammalia; order Artiodactyla; family Bovidae; genus Neotragus; species Neotragus moschatus. The sequence continues at coordinate 534,953 of SJYA01002871.1, forward strand.
TTGCATTGTAGTATTTATAGCTGTAAACACCTGGGCATATTTAAAGAAACATCTCCTTCAAAAATAAAAATAAGAGAGCCCCACCCATGTTTCCCAAATGAGGACACAGCCCACAGACCCTTCATTACGGGTAGTAAAAGTGGTCTCTTGACCTCCCCTACCCTCCTCCCCACTGAACAACCCTTAGCGTGCTGGGTGAGAACCACAGACACACTGTGGGTCGCTGGGTGCTGACTTCATAATGAGCCCAAAATTGAGGGTTAAGAAAACAGGGAGAGACAGAGGACCAGGGAACATGAAGACAGACAGGTTGTGACTGCTGAAGGCAGGAAGGGCTTACAGAGGGGAGATGCTCCAGGTTTTTAATAAAAATAGCTTTTACCTTCATCAGGTGCCTACTGTGTACATTCCATTTATGATATTTAATCCTCACAAGCCTGTGAGGAAGGATTATTAGTCCCATTTTACTTATGAAGAAACTGAGGTTTAGAGAGATTAAGAGATGTCCGCCCACACCTCGGTGGAAGCTCAATTAGAGTCTGAGCCTAGAGCAAGGCTTATAAACACTGTGCTACATTGTTGACCCTGAGGATGCTCGGAGGTGTTATACCAAAGAAGGGGATCAAACCCCATTAGGAAAATAACAAGTTGAGAAAATTCTCAGTTAATTGAAACAAAATAGGCTGGAAGCTTTCTCTGTTCTTGTTGCAGGGCTTATCAGAGCCTTTAACACGCTATTGAAACTGACGGAGAGATAGACCATTGAGAGATGGCCAGGAAGGAAGAAGAAAAAAATCTTGTTTTCACACATAGTTCATAGAGAGAGCAATGTAATTGCAATTACCTAAGAAAACATTCTACATCCAATCCCAGACAAAATACCAAGCAACAGAAGTGGAGAAGAAATTGTGTGTCCAGCAGTGGACAGCTTTTCAGTGCAGGCAAGAATAAATACATACATGCAGTGAGCAGAGCACACACTGGGGAGAGACTTGACGAAGCTGGTTATCATTAGGCGAGGTATGCCAACGTGCTTGTAATTTGTGTTTATTTTTATTTTCTGTCCTGATGATAGAAACATCTGTTTTTTATACTGCTTCAGAAAGAGCTGGCTGCATAAGCAAAACGAGAATGCAGGGCTTCTTGTTCAAGAAGCAGGGAGAAAAATGCCCGTTAATGTACACAAATAGTGAGCTTTTTTTTCTTTCTTCTGTGGTTTCTCAGCTCATTGTGGTGGGGTTTACGTGCTTTTAAAAGTCCTTCTAGGTAAAGAAAAATGAGGGTTTTAAACTTTGAGCATGATTTTTAGTGGTCTTTATACTGTGCAATGCCAAGTTTAAATGTAGCCTCTGAAACCAAGAGCCGGGCTTCTCTGAAAACAGGACTCCGTGAGGCTGTCCAGATCACGCGCCCATGAAGCCATCCTCATCTGGTGAACAAGAAGAAACACTTTTGTTTTACAATTTTAAAGCCGCTGATTTTATTCACCTCAGACAGTACTATTGGATTTCTGACATTTACGGCGTTTCTCCTGTGGGGAGTTATGGCACATTTTTGAGAGGCAGAATCCACCTTTGAAAGACGATAATGGCCACTTCATTAGAGAGAGAGGAGTCAGCAAGAAAAATGTTTCCCTTGCACTTTTCCAAGCTGTAAATGTCACTGCTCATTGCGAGGAAATGTTTCCAGGGCCAGGGCTGATAAGCCCATCAGGCAGCCTCAGGTGAAGGCATTTCATAAACATGTTTGAAACTTGCTGGCCGGCCTCAGGGCTGAAGGGACTACAGGAGAGGCCGAGAAATGGTTTCCTTGGAGAACAAGCAGGGGTGGAGGAAGGGGAACTGGACATCCCCTGGGAGAGCCTGGTGTCTCTAGAGGCTGCCCTGGGCCGAGTTGAGGCTGCTTGTCCATCACTTCTTGGAGCCATGAGAGGCAGGTCTGTGTTTACTGATCCTGTGGGTTGCAGCCTCTCAAACCAGCTCCAATCTCTCATCAGCTGGGGGCACCACGCTGACTAACCTCCACACCTGAGCACCAAGGAGGGTGCCGTGGGTCCTGGGTGGCAGGAGTTGTTTCTTCCGGCTTGGTGTTCTCTGCTGGCCACTCTTTCTGCTGCTTCCATTCAGACCTGGTTTTGGTGTGAAGGTCCCAGCTGCCACTTGGGGCTGTGGGCTGTCTGCTTTCCCAAGATCTTTCATTTTTCCTGGCTGCCTCTGTGGTGGGGATGGTCGTGCCAAAGCCCCTCTACCTGGTAAAGGATCTCCTGCCATTTCTGTCTGTCTGCATCCCTCCACAGTTGATGACCCAAAGCCCTCTAATGACAGTATTCTTAATAATAATAATAATTATAAAAATATCTTGGGTTTCATCCCTTTCTCCCAACCAAGAGCTTCTCTGATGGTCTAGTGGTTAAGAATTGGCCTGCCAATGCAGGGAACATGGGTTTGATCCCTGGTCAGGAAAGATCCCACATGCCCAGGGCAACCAGACCTGTGTACTGCCAACTACAGAGCCTATGTGCCCTAGAGCTTGGCTCTGCAACAGGAGGAGCCACCGCAATGAGAAGCCCGGACACTGAAACTGGGGAGTAGCCCCCTGCCCCCATCACAACCAGAGAGAAAGCCCATGTAAAGCAATGAAGGCCCAGCACAGCCAAATAATTAATTTGTGAAAAGCTCCGTTGGAACCAGAGGGCCCCAGAAGGGCTCATATAGCAAAAGCCCCATGTGAGCAGCCCAATCTTTGGCTGTTCTTTTGTCTGAGCTTCCCTAAGGGCCTCTGCAGAAACTTCTGGATGTTGTTCTGTATGTCTGCGGCACGTCGTTCACCTGGTGGTCTGCCATGGGCTTTTGTGTTATATCCTCGGTCAGCTGTTGAGCATGATCTGGAAAAGCTGTCTATCAGGCTATCACCGAGAGGGCTGCGCTCTCTTCTGGTCCTCAGGCATCACCTGGTCCACCACACCCACCTGGAGGACCTCACTGGTGGCTAGAGCAACCCCACTTCCCCTGCCATGCCGGCTATGGTGCAAGTATATTGATGTCTTAGGCCTTAAACAGAATGAATGTTCCCGTCCACTTTGCTTGTTCACAAAACGAGTACTTATGATTCTCATGACATCTTGTCGATGAAAAAAATAATCAGTATTTAATCTAAGAGAGAGATGGAAAATTTTGTTCAAACCAACCTGAGGATTATAACCAGACAGTCTTTCAGAGAGTTCTAGGCACTGTTCTACCTGTTAGAGGTCAAGGCACAGGTCTATGAGTTTCTGAGATAGGGTCATACATCAAAATAACATATTGAGTTTATACTGTCAAAGAGGTGAGTCATAGGGCATCATGACATCATGACCCTTTACAGGATTGAGAAATAATATTACTCCTAAGGAGTTACCTTGCTGATTCCGTGGGGGAAAAAAAAAAAAATATATATATATATATATATTTGGCGAGCACACATTCCTGTTTCTTCTAAGAGGATTGAGTTAACTTATAACACAGATGCACAAAGCACACTAAAGGGGAGCCATATGGCTCCAATGGTAGAGTGGCTCCAAATTTATGTTAAATTTTTCTGCTTTAAAAGGATCAGGTTGGCCAAAAAGTTCATTCAGGTTTTTCCAGTGATCTTATGGAAAAGACTTTTTGGTCAAGTTGATAATTTTACTTCATCCATCTTTTTTCTGTTGTTTTCTAAGACTTAAAAAAAAGTTTTTCATTTATTTATTTTAATTGGAGGCTAATTACTTTACAATATTGTAGTGGTTTTTGCCATCCATTGACAAGAATCAGCCACGCATGTACATGTGTTCCCTATCCTGATCCCCCTCCCATCTCCCTCCCCCTCCCATCCCTCAGGGTCGTCCCAGTGTACCAGCCCTGAGCACCCTGTCTCATGCATAGAACCTGGACTAACAACCTGTTTCATATACAGAAATATATATGTTTCAATGCTATTTTCTCAAATCATCCCACCCTCACCTTCTCCCACAGAGCTGAAAAGTCTGTTGTTTATCTCTGTGTCTCTTTTGCTGTCTTGTGTATAAGGTCATCGTTACCATCTTTTGAAATTCCATATATACACATTAATATACTGTATTGGTATTTTTCTTTATGACTTACTTCACTCTGTATAATAGGCTCCAGTTTCGTCCACTTCATTAGAACTGATTCAAACACATTCTTTTTAATAGCTGAGTAATATTCCATCGTGTATATGCACCACAGCTTTCTTATCCATTCGTCTGCCGATAGATATCTAGGTTGCTTCCGTGTCCTGGCTACTGTAAACAGTGCTGTGATGAACATTGGGGTACACATATCTTTTTCAATTCTGTTTTTTTAAAAGACTTTTTAAAAAATGTATTTCCATTTTTAAAAACATCTTTATTGAATCTGTGACAAGAAAGCTTGTTTTATGTTTTGGTTTTTTGGCCATGAGACATGTGGGATCTTACATCCCCCCAATTAGGGATTGAACCTTCAGCCCTTGTATTGGAAGGTGAAGTCTTAACCACTGCACTGCCAAGGAAGTCCCACTATATCAACCTTTACGAGGCTTCTGTGACTTTCCATATTTCTGGTGAATACACTTGAAAAGATGATGTGGTGGACACAGGTCACTCAGCAAGAGTGGGCTTCCCTGAGCTCGGAGGCCAGGCCGGGCTGGCTTCAGTATTTCTTTGCTTCTGGCTATCGTCCTGAGCTCTGACTTTCTGAAACCAGGTCCTGGTTGAGCACCACAGAGTTGGCTGTAGGTCTATCTGCTGGTTTCCCAAGGGTTGAGGGTTTTATTAACTAGCAAATGCACACACACACACACGTTCATATACACACAGTGACGGTGAAAGTCATGCAGTCATGTCAGACTCTTTGCAACCCCATGGACTGTAGTCTATGGAATTCTCCAGGGCAGAATACTAGAGTGGGTAGTCTTTCCTTTCTCCAGGGGATCTTCCCAACCCAGGGATTGAATCCACGTCTTCCACACTGCAGGAGGATTTTTTACCAGCTGAGCCACGAGAGAAGCCCTCATATACACACCTAGAAGCACAAAATATAGTTTATAGAAAAATCTTTGGGATCTGAGCACAACTCTTTGAATATCCTTCATGGCAGTGACTCTTTATCTCTGAAAGTATATTTGATTTTTGGAAATGGATGAAGATCATTTGGAGTCTGTGATACGTATTGTGATTGATGATAAGAAATAAATACTTGGTCTCATGTCCAGTCCCCGACACAAGGCTCCTAAAGTCCTTGTAAGGTCCTCAGTGGTAAGAGCACTAGGAACATCTTTTGTTCTAACAAGGAGACTCTGGGTGGGCTCCTGAGCGGGGGCCAGTCACCAGAGAGACCAAGCCATGATTTGAAGCTTGGAAATTTCAGCGCCCCTCCCCAGTCCTCTAGAGAGGGAAGAGGGGCTAGAAATGGAGTTAATAATGATCACGCTTACGAGAGGAAACGGCCATAAAATCTTGATAGTATGGGGTTAGGAGAGCTTCCAGGCACATGAACTCATCTGCCTGCTGGGAGGGTGACACACCCCAAGTCCATGGAAGCAGAAGACTCCTGCCCCCGGGACTCTCCCTGACTTTGCCTTACGTATCTCTTCCTCTGGTTGTTCACCTATATCCTTTATCATACACTTTACTGAATTGGTAAATGTGAGAAAATGTTTCCCTGAGCTCTGTGAGCTGCTCTAGTTGAACGCAAGGAGGGGTCACAGGAAAACCTCTGAAATGTAGCCAACCTGGATAGAATCTGTGGATAGCCTGGGGCCTACTACTTATGAGTGGCAATCTGAACTGTGGGGTAATCTCAGGACTAATCCCTGAACCTGTGAGATCTAAAGCAATTTCCAGGCAGATGGTATCAGAATTGAGTTATACTGATAGAACTCCCAGCTTATGTCAGAGACTTCCTTGGTGAACAGAAGAAAACACACATTTGGTGACCAGAAGTGTCAGAAATGAGGTAGTCTGTGCAAAAGTAAAGGAGAAAAACACAGCAAGAGAAAGACTCAGATTTTTCCAACATAGAGCATGCTAGATTAGTGGGCTGTGAATTTACGTGGTGGATAAACTGGTAAAATGGGCAATCATGGTGGGGGAGGAACGACAGAATGAAGGCACGCATATATAGAGGTATTAATATGTGCCACTGCCACCCTGAGCCCAGCATTCTGCCTGGTACTGCAGTCCTGGTCCTTTGCTCATATGTCAGCAAAGGTCATGTGTCCTTTGGCCACACTACAGGTAGATACTATCATCACCATTTTCCAGGGGAGGAAACCAATGTCAGAAGAGTTTTTAAAAAATCCTCCATGACTTAGTGGTAAAATTGAAACTGGAATCTAATGAGAGCTTTTTGAAGTTAAAATTTGAAAGAAACAGAAANAATCATTCTCTTGATTTTCATTATAGTTTTTACTAACTAGGTACATTTTCCTAAACAATGTTTGTTGAGTAGAAGCACAAATCTAGCTCAGGATGACAGGGCAGTGTTGTCTCTGTTTTTTTTTTTTTATTCTTTTTTTTTAAATTTAATTGTTTATTTTGACTGTATTGCTGCACACAGGCTTTTCTCTAGTTATGATAAGTGAGGCTACTGTCTTTGGTTGAGGCGCATGGGCTTCTCACTGTGGTGGTTTCTCTTATGGCAGAGCACAGGCTCTAGAGTGCGTGGGTTTCAGTAGTTGTGGCACATCAACTTAGTTACCCCATGGCATGTGGAATCTCCTGGAACAGGGATCACATGTCCCCTGCATTTGCAGATAGATTATTAACCATTGGACCACCAAAGAAGTCTGCCCCCATTTGATGAAGATGTTCAGGAGAGAGAGAAACTAAACAGTCTCTGGGTCAGTCTGGTTTCAGTTTCTTCAAGAGGTTATAAGAGTCCCTTGTGGGGAAGTAGGTGGACAAGGTCATGAGTGGATCTTGGGAAACCAGAGCTGGACATCTGCAGCCATCTTCTAGGGCTGCTGTGGGGGTCAAGTATTCAGTATCCAGAAGAAATGTAGTCCAAAGCGTTCTGCTTCCCTACTGCTCCTTAAGTCGATCAAAGTAGAGCACTTCTTTGGGGGTGAAATGAGCATCCTTAGCTGATACAGACAGAATATGGGCTATGCTACAGGAAAAGCATCAACCTCATTAGAAATGACTAAGGTAAGTCAAGAACAAATCATCTCAGCTACACTCACCCAGGAATTCTCTCAAGTTACAAACAAAAGGGTCAATAGCAGTAGGGACTTGGTGATGACGTGTGCATGCTAAGTTGCTTCAGTCGTGTCTAATTCTTTGCGACTCTGTCAAGTGTAGCCCACCAGGCTCCTCTGTCCATGGGATTCTCCAGGCAAGAATACTGGAGTGGGTTGCCATTTCCTCCTCCAGGAGATCTTCCCAGCCCAGGGATCAAACCCAAGTCTCTTATGTCTCCTGCACTGGCAGGCAGGTTCTTTACCACTAACACCACCTGGGAAGCCCCCTTGGTGACGATAACTCTACCTTTCTACCCTTTGAGGCATTCTGTTCTAATCTGGACTGGTTGTCTTGGATGCCTTATACACAACTGGCAATCTGAGATCACTGTTTACCATTCTTTTGGGTATTTCTTAATCCTTCTTAAAGGTGCTGGAGCTCATGTTTCCTGTATTTAATGCCTTTCTCTTCCTTAGCTTATTATTTTTTTTTTTTTGGTGGTGCATGCACTGAAGTAATTCCCTGAGAAAGTATGCATCAGGAGAGAAATTTGTTGAGACTATACAGGTCTGGAAATGTTTTTATTCTATATAACTTGATTTATAGTTGAGCTAGGTATAGAATTTTAGATGGGGGATAACTGTTCCTATTTTGAGGGCATTTCTCCATTGTCTTCTTCCTTCACATATTACTGTTGAGAAATCTAAAGCCATTCTGACTCTAGATTTTTGGTAGTAAGGGGAATTATGGAAAAAAAGTTTATCCATTTCCCCTCATTTACCTCATTTTGAGTAAACAATGACTGTGCTGTGTGTGCTAAGTCGCTTCAGTCATGTCTGACTCTCTGAGACCCCATGGACTGCAGCCTGTCAGGCTCCTCTGTCCATGGGAATTCACCAGCAAGAATACTGGAGGGATTGCCATGCCCTCCTCCATGGGATCTTCCTGACCCAGGTATTGAACCTGTATCTCTTATATCTCCTGCATGGGTTGGTGAGTTCTTTAGCACCTGGGAAGCCCTCTGAGGATTAAATTACCTGACCTGATGTCAGACAGCTATTAAGTGGCAGAGTTAGGATTCATACCCCAGTCCTATGATTCCAAAATCTTTTATTCTTTTACATGATGTTTTTCAGAGTAAAGAAATACATGTTGTCATAGATACATTAGAAAACATAAAATTCCAAGTAAATTAAAAAAAAATAAAGTCACCAAGACCTATTGGGACTCACCCTGATTTATAATTCATAATAATAATTTATCATTTATTTGTGTCTCTTAATTTGAACTGTTTGGGTTGGTAAACCTACTCTCTTTACACTATATAGCATCAGCCAAGGGCAGCAGGAATGGGCAAGAGTCAGGGCCTGGAAGGAGAGAGAAGGGTTCTAAGAAGGTCCCTAGGTGGAGAGTTGCTTCAGATTGATATGGTTCAGTACCCTGGAGAGCTCTGTAGCAGTAACATCTATGGGAGACTCTGCAGAACAATGGCTAGGAGTTCTCTATAGTTTTGGATTCCTTTCCAACAATGGGATGTTAAAAGAGACCATACAGACCTGGAATGGAGGAGGAATCTGGTCTCTTTGTCTGATTCATTCTCACATCTCTCTAGTTTAATGAGTTTTGTGAGAGTAGGTCATTATTTCCTTACTATGCATTTTCTCAGGCTGTCTCCCCAGCTGGGGATGCCTGGCTCATTTCTACTTATCCTTTAATGTTCCATTTAATCACTAATTTATCCAAAAAGTTTTTTGAGCTCCCTCTGCCTTCCCCTCAGAAAATGTCCCCCCTTTCTTCCTCTGCATCTCTCTTGGTCATTACATATGCTAACATAGATTATAACTGTCTGTCCTCCTAGCTTGACTATGAATTCCTTGAGGACAGGAACTGTATCTCAGTTATTGTTGGTCTTAGTAAAAACTAAATAAGTAGTATTAAATATTTAATAAATGAGTGAATTGTCTGTTGGCAGTTGGGAGCTATTGAAGGTGGTTCTCAATGACTTCGTGCCACACCCA
>SJYA01002871.1:558743-594335 GCA_006410615.1 Neotragus moschatus
TCTCATCATTTCCCTTTCTGTAATCAAGTCCATAGACCCTGCTTAGGTCTTATGTAGATCTGACCTTAGCTTCCCTTGGAAGAAGGTCCTGAGATTTGAATGGAGGAGACTTACTGGGGATATGATTCCAGGGAGCACTGATAGTGGGGCAGGGAAATGAGACAGGTAAAGGAAGAAAGGTGACGTAGGATGCTTTCATGAGCAGGTCCTGCTGTGGGCGATGGAGGCTTGCTCCTCCTGAAGACTCCTGGAAGAGTCTGTGGAATGTATCTCAGAGTCATTCCTCCCAATGAGGAGTGAGGAAGCAGGGGTATTTATCCACCAACTCCAAAATTGGTTGGAGGCTATTTGATGGTTGGGGGGGAACGCTCCCCCCACCACCGCTGGTCTGCCTCATGCACTAGTTAAACACACTCCTGAAGCTGCCAGGGGCTCACAGAAACAAGCCATCAGCATGTCCAGCAATAGTGAGAGCAGAGGGGATCCAGGCAGTGGCACGGACACCTTATGTGACACGGTCTAGTCTGATGCACCAAAGCCTTCCGTTTTCTCATCCCAGTTTGAATTAAAACATTAACTTCTCCAGTTGGAAGAGACTTGGGAATCATCTACATCAACCAAATCCCTCTTCAGCCCAGGATCCCCTCTACAGCATTCCTGACAAGTGGTTTGTCAGCCTCTGCTTGAATACGGCTAGTGTCAGGAAACTCAACTGCACTGAAATTATTCCACTAGCTGGCTATTTCTGGAAAAACTGAATTGGTGGAAAATTCCTTTTTAAAAAAGATTCCACACTTGTCACCTTGTAATTTCAAACTTTTGACCTATGTTTTGCCTTTTGCATGCATGCTCAGTTTCGTCCAACTCTTTGAGTCTCATCCAATACTGTGTGACCTTATGGACTATAGCCACCAGGCTCCTCTGTCCATGGGATTCTCCAGGCACGAATACTGGAGCAGGTTGCCATGCCTTCCTGCGGGGGATCTTCTTGACCCAGGGATGGAACCTGAGTCTCCTGTGTCTCCTGCATTGGCAGGCAGACTCTTTACCATGGAATTACCTGGGAAGCCCCAGTTCTGCCTTTTGGATCCCCACAAAATGATTCTGTCCCCCATTCACAATAGCCCTTTTAATAGCTTCTAAAACAAACTGCTATGTTTTCACTATGACGCTTCTTCTCTGACCCAAATCACCACTGCCTTTACTACGCTTACTAAAATATGGTCTTTAGACCAGTTATTCTCAACCAAGGGCAAATTTGCCTCCAGGGGGACGTTTTGGCAGGGGTCCTCAACCTCCAGGCCCCAACCTCCAGGTCCTGGGCTGCAGAGCAGAAATTGAGCAGCGGTCCACTGAGTGAAGCTTCATCTGCTGCTCCCCTTCACTCCCCATCATCGCATTACTGCTGAACCAACCTCCCCGTCCCCACCCCTAGTCCATGGAAAAAAACTGTCTTCCATGAAACTGATCCCTGGTGCCAAAAAGGTTGGGGACCACTGATTTGGCATCGTCTGGAGACATTTTTGGTTGCTACAATGACCAGGGAATACTATTGGCAAGTATGGGCTGGGGTCAGGGATACTGCTAAGAATCCTACAAGATACAGACCAGCCTCCCACAACAAAGAATTATCTGGCCCCAAATGCCTAAAGTACCAAGGTTGAGAAGCCATGCTCTAGAAACATCATTATCCAGACCACTCTCCTCTGGACAGTCTGATGGCTTGTCATATAAGCAGGAGAGCATGGTGGTCCTCTCTCAGAAGATGGGATTGACTATAGAAGCTGAAGCATCCACCACATATGCCCCTCTTCCCCAGCTTGGGGTCAGGGAAAAGCTCCAATTCCTATTGAAGCAAACTTCTCTCAAGTCAACGATTAAGAAGAACAGACATAAAAACATAAATGCCAATCTAGGAGGTAGTGTTCCCTCTAAGCATCTACACAACCCTTTAATCATGATAAATTTAATTAAAAATACTTTTTACCCTAAAGATATAATTGTCGATTTCTCTATCAAGTTTTTATCACCTGAAAATATGATTAACTGTCTTTTATGTTTTCATGCAAGCCACTCCTAAAAACATCAGATAGGACAGACTGAGGTTGATCCATTTCTTAACACTTTTTGGGTAAGGCTGTGTTGACCAGCTCTGAAGCCACTTAATTGTTGTTTATATTTATCTAAGAAAATATCAAGTCTAGATGGTTTCAGTACTAAGTCTTATCAAATATTCATGAACTAGTTAATTCCTACTTTATTCAAACTGTTCTAAAAATGGGAGTTGGGAGGGGAGATGGAGACTTCAGCTTATTTCGTAAAGCTAGTATAATCCTAAATCCAGAACTTTTCAAGAACAGTACGTGAAAAAAAAAAAAAAAGACAGAAAAATCTCATTAATGCACATAGGTACAAAATTCTTTAAAGACTACCAAACTGGACCTAGCTTTGAATTTTATATGTTATAAAGTGACTGAGTTTTGTTTATTCCAGGAATATAGGATGGTTTGATAAAAAGTCTATTAATGTAACTCACTACATTAATAGATTGAAGAGGTGGGTAGGAGTCAGGAATGGACCACAGGTACAGAGAAGAACATTCTTTTTTTTTTTTTTCCTTAAGTAGCTTTTTCTGTGTAACCAAATCCACACAATTTCTGTGATATGAAACAAACATTCATTTTTCATACATCTTGGGTAAGCTGGGGGCAGCTATTTGGGGCTGGGCTTAGCTGGTCAGTGAGTCAGCCATATCCACAGAACTCTCATTATCCTTGGACAGCTGGCTAGTTGTAGCAAGTCCATCTCATGGCGGTGCAGAAAATTAAAAGGGCACATTCAACAGGACAAACACACATCAAGCCCCTCTACCTGCATAATGCCTGCCATCATTCATTTGGCAAAAACAACTTGGATGCTTGAGTTCAAAGTCAAAGAATGAGGAATTACACTCTCCATAGCATGGATACCCTAGGGAGGACATGTGGGTATTTTATTATTTATAATTTACAAATATGACATACATGTACACATATTACATGTTTATTATGTACTAATTCATATATGAATAATGTACACATGAATGTACACATGAAATATGGTGCTAACTGCTACTGCTGCTAAGTCACTTCAGTCGTGTCCGACTCTGTGCAGCCCCATAGACGGCAGCCCACCAGGCTCCCCCGCCCCTGGGATTCTTCAGGCAAGAACACTGGACTGGGTTGCCATTTCCTTCTCCAACGCATGACAGTGAAAAGTGAAAGTGAAGTTGCTCAGTCGTGTTCGACTCCTAGTGACCTCATGGACTGCAGCCTACCAGGCTCCTCTGTCCATGGGATTTTCCAAGCAAGAGTACTGAAGTGGGGCGCCACTGCCTGCAAATAAAACTTAAACTCACACACTAAGTACACTTTGGGATCCTTCTTATTTACTAGGCTCACAATCTTATCCGAAAAGGAAATGGAGTTAGTTTGGCAGAAGGTGTTCTTCATGATCGTCTCTTTCATCTTTACCTTTTCCCATTCTTTCAACCTCTTCCAAAAAGAATTTAAAGAGGTTTACAAAGCACTGAGACAAAATAAATTTATAAGCATCAAACAAAGAAAAGGGCAAATAAGGTTACCGAAGCAAGATGGAGCTGGAAATGCCAGTGCTTGGCTGGATACAGCTCCTGCATCTTGGCTTCTCCTCTAGCTACAGGATTCACTGAGTTCTGATGACCACTCTATCTTGCTGCCTGAGGCCCAGAGGTAACACACACTTCCTATGAACTTGCTGCCTCCCTTAATCTTGCCACATCTTGGTAACATGAAACTCTCCTTACTTAATATTTTCAAAAGTGCCATGTTTCCTGCCAGAGAGCCTCACTGCAAAAGCCCACAAATTGTATGCCAGAAGTCTAAATGCCTGCTAGAAGTAGGTGACAAATGCAGTTCTAAGGTCTCAGTGTGATTATTGTTAACTTAAAAAAAAAAAAAAAAAAAAAAGGAACAATGTGAGAGTTGTGAGTTAAGTTTTATTTGGAGCAATGTGAGGACTGCAGCCCAGGAGACAGCACCTCAGATAGCTCTGAGAATCTGTTTCAAAGAGGTAGGAGGAAAGGACAGTATATATGTGATTTTGATAAAGGAGGAATACATGCAATTAAGCACTTTTTTGGTGTGTGTGGAATTTCTTTTGGTCTTGTGAAGCTTCTGCTAGTCACAAGAAACAATTGTCGCCATGCAGGATTTTAGTGCTTTTCTAGTTACAAGGAGATACAAGAATTGGGCTCCTAAAATCAGTTCTAAGAATATCTAACTATCTGAAGACCTATCCTGCCAGTTTTCCCGGAGCACAGAGTGCCTCATTTCTGCTCTCCACCCTGAGCTCCATCAGCGGGTGTTGAAGGTCAGCAGCTGCAGCAGCGCGATTTAATCCTTGTAGAGGTAGACGGTGGGCACCTATGGCAAGTAACTTACAACTGACGTGACCAAGTGGGAAATACAATCAATGAAAGAATCTCCAGTCCCTCCAGAGAAGCAGATCTACTCTGGATGGGTAAAAACTTACCCATCATTCTACCAAGACGGGTAAGAAACTTTCTGTGACTTCTCAATGGCAACTCTTTATGGTATAACAACCCCATTCTTTTTTGTCTCACAGATCATCTCCAACTAGTCAGGGCTCAGTCCTCATATACCTTCTCTTCTTATCCACACTCGCTCCCTAGTTGATTTCACCTAGCTGCATGGCTTTGATTATCACACACACGCTCATGACTCTCAATATGTATCTCCAGTCTTGAGTTTTCTCTGAATTCCAGTTTTCACTGTTGAACTGCCTCCACTGTTTATCCAATGGGCACCTCAAACTCTTGGCATGTTCAAAACAAGACTTGCCAGTCTTCTTCTATCTCAGTGAAGAACCTAGCATTTTTTTTACTTGGTTTCTAAGGTGTATGGATTGGTGACAGAGGGGCTGGTGGAAATATGTCATCCTTGATTCCTTTTTTCTCACATTCCACATCCAATGCAGCTGCACATGTTGGCTCAGATATTCACAACTATATTCAGAATCTGACCAATTCTCACCAACTCCATCACTCCCACTCTAGCCCCCAAAGGCCCAGTCTCTCTTATATCACTGTATTTTCTAACTGGCTTTCTTCCTTCTGTCCTTGCACCCTAACAGCACTCCACCTCCAGCAGCAAGTGTGATCTTTTAAAAGATGACAGATCATGTCATCGTGTACTCAAAATCCTTCTGTCACTTACTATCACACTCAGAACACAGGGTAAAGTTTCAACTATGGCGTGTAAGGCCTTATATGAACCGACCATTGATGTTCTGTGAGCAGGTCAAACAAAGTACTTGAACTCTCAGGACTTTTGTACTTGCTGTTTCCTCTAATAGAAATGCTCATCTCCAGGTATCTACATGCCTCCACCACTCACTTCATTTAGGTCTCTGCTTTTAAATGGCAGCTCTCCAGAGAAGACTTTCCTGGTCACTGGCTCTAAACAGCCCCACCATCCCTATTTCTTACTTTACTTTTCTTCACAGCAATAACCAGTACCTGTTGTTGTTTAGTTGCTAAGTTGTGTCTAACCTTTTTGTTACCATATGGACTATACCTTGCCAGGCTCCTCTGTCCAGATTTCCCAGACAAGAATACTGGAGTGGGTTGCCATTTCCTTCTCCAGGGTATCTTCCTGACCCAGAGATCAAACTTGAGTCTCCTGCATTGCAGGCAGAGTTTTTACCACTGAGCCACCTGGGAAGCCCATGATCAGTACCTGAAAGTGAAAGTGAAGTCGTTCAGTCGTGTCCCCTCTCTGCAACCCCATGAACTATATAGTCCATGGAATTCTCCAGGCCAGGATACAGCAGTGGGTCATCTTTCCCTTCTCCAGGGGATCTTCCTAACCCCGGGATCGAACCCAGGTCTCCCACATGGCAGGCAGATTCTTTACCAGCTGAGCCACCAGGGAAGCCCAAGAATACTGGAGTGGGCAGCCTATCCTTTCTCCAGGGCATCTTCCTAACTGAGGAACTGAACCAGGGTCTCCTGCATTGCAGGTGGATTCTTTACCAACTGAGCTATCATGGGAGCTCTTGACATATAGAGGGTTCCTGATAAACATTTGCTAAGAGTATGAAAGACTCCAATTCTAGTTCATCTAGTTCCTTGACTCACACTCAACAAGACCCCAACAAATATTTGAGTTCTCAATTATGTGAGTGTCACTTAGCTAGACGCTTCAATTCAGTTCAGTCACTGGTCCTATGCAACTCTTTGTGACCCCCATGGGCTGCAGCATGCTAGGCCTCCGGGTCCATTGCCAACTCCCAGAGTTTACTCAAACTCATGTCCATTGAGTCAGTGATGCCATCCAACTATCTCTTCCTCTTCTCTTCCCCTTCTCCTCCGGACTTCAATCTTTCCCAGCATCAGGGTCTTTTCCAGTGAGCCAGGTGGCCAAAGTATTGGAGTTTCAGCTTCAGCATCAGTCCTTCCCATGAATATTCAGGACTGCTTTCCTTTAGGATGAACTGGTTGGCTCTCCTTGCAGTCCAAGGGACTCCCGAGTCTTCTCCAACACCAAAGTTCAAAAGCACCAAAGCTAGATGCTTAGAGCTTTAAAAATCTAAACCGTCCCTGACCGGAACTGTGACCTTTTGGGTGAGNCTGCTTTGGTTTTTGTCAGACATACTTTTATTTCACCACACTGGAGCATTGTGAGTTGGTGGAGAGGCGCCTTTGAACCCAAATTTGTCAGTGACACCTACAATCCTCACCCTTGGAGATGTGTCTTTTGTTTGGTAGGTGGGTTTATCTTACCAGGCCCTAGGTGATCTGGCCCCTGCCTGCCTTTCCCAGTTATTTACCTCTTGCATATTAATTCTACACAGAAGTTTGGGATACTAAAAAATAAAAAGCCAGACAGTAAATAGTCTTGACTACTCAACTTCGCCATTGTGGAGCAAAAGTAGCCATAGAACGACTGTGAACAAATGAGTGTGTCAATAAAATTTTTATTTATAAAACCAGTGGTGGGCCATAGTCTGCCAGCTCCTGCTCTCTTAACATACCAAATAGACTTCTGCTTCAGGCTGTTTGCTTAGAACTCACTCCCCCAGATGATCCTAGGATTTGTTTCCTTACTCCATTCAGGTCTCTCGGAGGTCATGTCATCGGAAAGGCTTTCTCTGACTACCCAATCTAAACTAGAGCTCTGGGGCTTCCCTGGTGGCCCACTGGTTAAGAATTGCTGCCAATGCAGGGGTCACGGGTTCCATCCTTGGTCTGGGAGGATCCCACATGCCATAGGGCAACTGATTAGTCATCACAACTACTGAGGCCCACAGGCTTCACAGCCAGAGAACCCATCACAGTGAGAAGTCTGCACTCACCGCAACCAGCACACAGCAACGGAGATCTAACACAACCAGAAATAAATGAACGATTGAATGAATGAATTAAAAAATAAAATGGAACTCAGCTCTCCTGTCTCCATTTCCCCTCTCCTCTCTCCTGTGATTAATACTTCACGGAGTTGCTTTACTAATAATATTGATCACATTTTGGTAACTCCTAGAGAAAAGCATGTGTGTTTATAGCCAGAAAGTGTATCTTTTTCAGAGTATCTTTTATATGTCTTGTAGTCCATTTCCAGGGAACAATCTCTATGTACAGAAATAGCTTTGCTATGCAGAGTTTGTTTTCATTGCATTCCTCTAATGACTTTCCCCCTGAGATTTAGGCTGAGTTTGGCACTGCCAAACATAGCATATGGTGACTTGGCACAGGGCGATGTGAAAGAATTGCTTTTTCTAGATCCTCATTCATGTTTTTGGCTCTTCCTATAGATTATAAGTTCTGCTCCATATATAATTTTCACAGAACTATTTATGGAAAGAGGAGAATTTCCTAGAAAATTTGCATGTTTCCCAGAAGCAGAGGAAGCTACAAGGCTGGTCCATACAAAGTGAACAGGGAAACTGGGAGGTGACCAGAGAGGAAATTCATGTCAGGAGCTGATAACTTTGGAAGACACAGCCCCAGGGAGGAGAGAGACGTCAGATCCTAGAGTCCACTCTGGGGGTGCGTGATCTTCCTGCTGAAGCCTTAGGAAATCTATGTTAGTGCGCCACTTTGAGTGCAGCTGAGCGAAGGCTCTCCATGTGGGTGAAGCAGAGTGTGTGTGCCACACTTCGTGGAGATGACACCAATCCTGGAAATCGGGTGACTTGCCATAGTCTCAAGGCAGCTACACCACGGGTGCGAAGTGTCTCAAGAGCTGTTGCATTTCTAATGTAAAGAGTGACACCAGGATTAATCAGTGAAGGGACCTGAAAGGCAAGGGACTCATCCTGCTGGAAGAGAGGCTGTATCTGAAAAGCAGGAAGAGTTCAAGGCAGGAGAGTGTGAGAGAACTGTGGTTGCAGGTGATGCTAAGACCCCATGGATATGGCATCTTTTCTGAGCTTGTGGTCCCATTATACTTCGATTGGCAGTCTTCGTGATCTTTACTAGTTTCTAAAAGAAGGTGTTTTTGTAAATGTCTTATGCAAAGTATGATGTTGTGGATGTTCTTCTTGATTGCTTAGAAATTATGCTCAAGAACTATACTGAGTTCTTAAGGTAACATGATTCTTTTATACGATATGAATGCACATAAGATGCCTTTTCATCTGTACTGTTAACTGTATCTTTCCAAAGGATGCTATTGGAAAGACATCGATTTAGTCTAACCAGAGTGAGATATCTTTACTTGGGTATATGTTCTCTACTCTCTGCTTCCCATGCTGCTGCTGCTGCTGCTAAGTCGCCTCAGTCGTGTCCGACTCTGTGCGACCCCATAGACGGCTTCCCATACCAGGATTCAAAAGATGAAAGACCTTGAAGATGGTTTCATTGTATGTTGTTGTTTAGTTGCTCGGTCATGTCTGACTCATTGTGACCCCAGGGACTACAGCCTGCCAGGCTCCTCTGTCTATGGGATTTCCCGGGCAAGAATACTGGAGTGGGTTGCCATTTCCTCCTCTAGGGCATCTTCCTGACCCAGGAATCGAACCTGCTTTTCCTGCAAGTCTCTTACATGGCAGGCAGAATCTTTACCGCTGAGCCATTGGGGAAGCCAGTTTCACTGTAAGTTCATTTCAGTTCAGTCACTCAGTCATNACTGGAGTGGGTTGCCATTTCCTCCTCTAGGGCATCTTCCTGACCCAGGAATCGAACCTGCTTTTCCTGCAAGTCTCTTACATGGCAGGCAGAATCTTTACCGCTGAGCCATTGGGGAAGCCAGTTTCACTGTAAGTTCATTTCAGTTCAGTCACTCAGTCATGTCTGAGTCTTTGTGACCCCATGAATTGCAGCACTCCAGGCCTCCCTGTCCATCACCAACTCCCGGAGTTCACTCAGACTCATGTCCATCGAGTCGGTGATGCCATCCAGCCATCTCATCCTCTGTTGTCCCCTTCTCCTCCTGCCCCCAATCCCTGCCAGCATCAGAGTCTTTTCCAATGAGTCAGTTGTTTGCATGAGTTGGCCAAAGTATTGGAGTTTCAGCTTTAGCATCATTCCTTCCAATGAACACCCAGGGCTGATCTCCTTTAGAATGGACTGGTTGGACCTCCTTGCTGTCCAAGGGACTCTCAAGAGTTCTTCATTGTAAAGTGGCATCTAATTAGCAGGTACCCAGGGGGTTCAATAAAAATAGTAAATTCACCTCCTAGGAATTCTGAAGGTTCTGAAATTTCTGGGGGACAAAATACATGGCAATAAAACGCTAGTCTTTTTAAGCCAGAAACGTACACAGATGGATATAGATTGTTGAAGAATGGACCTAAAAGGCAGGATAACCATGGCCTTTTCGTTGTAGCTATTAAACTTGCATTCTCAAGTCTTGACCTGGGTTTCTAACTGCACCTTAGGTCTTTGGAACCGAAAGGCTTCTGTAAACATATTTAAGTCCTTGTTCTTTCATCCTAGAGCAAGCGAAAGTTTAAAAAGAAAGAAAGAAAGAAAAGACTCCTTGCAATCTCTCCAGGTGTTACCAGCCTGCTTCAGCCCCAGAGAGCTCCCATCCTTTGGCATGGGACTGGTTGGTGTTTATAATTCTCAGCTATTGATTTTATTCTTGGAGGTTGTAACACCGATAAATTCTGAGGTCTATTATAGGTCCTACATGAGGAAGAGCCACAATAATTCATTCTCACACTGGAGCCCTGGATCAGTAGGGGACATTTTTTTTTATTTTTTTATTGCATTTGCTCTAGGCTGTGGGGGTTTTTTTTCTCTAGAATCATTATGTTAGTTAAAATGAGCCTTTGTACCAAAGAAAATAATCTATCACAGCTTGGGATTAGAGAACTCTCCAGGGGAAGAGCTCAGATTTACGGAAAAAGGAGTTAATAACATTGACTTGGGCCCCCGACTTGACCCACTGGAGCTCACCGCTTGTAATCCTTATTCTTTTTTGTACCTCTGCAATTTCCTCTCCTCTTTACTACGGCTCTGCTTCACGTTTAAGCAGCCTGCTGATTTTCGCTATTCACTTTGCTCATGTTCCATCTCTTCATTGTCTTTCCCACCTGTCCTTCCCACCCTTGGGGATACTCAATTTCTTCTCTTTCCTTGTCCCCATATGGAATCCATTTTCCCCTATTCTCCAGTTCCCTGGCTACACCTGTCATCTATTCCAGTTTGTATTGCAGTTTCCCCCCGCCTCTACTGTTTCTGGCAAGGGAGACCTGTTTTCAGTATTTTTCTTTAGAGAAATGTGTAAGAGAAAGGTGGGGAGAGGTTGAAAGATACTGAACAGCACGTTGACGGCATAGTCCTTTGAGAGGATAGTAATAGAAGACTCTGGGTTGGAGCAGGGGGATTCCTACTCCTTGGGGAATGTCAGCACCCTTGGCAGTTGAGTGAGATCCTTCACAAATTCTGTGTGGAACTCACTAATCCCCACCGGTAGGGATCCATCCCTGGAATGTGGTTTCCTATCACATGTGAACACACATGGGTCTGGGGGCCAGGAATTCTCATTTATTTCCTCCAGGGCTGACCCTCAGCAGAGTGGGCAGTTCTGCTTGCGCTTTCTTTAGGCTGGAACTAAGCCCTTAACAGAGCTAAGCCCTGTTAAGCCACTGTGCACCCTTTCCCTGCATCATGGTGACTGTCATGCACACAAATGTAGTGGTCATTACTGGTTTGGGCAGGTATTTTTCTGGTGGTGGGCAAGGGAGAGGAACCCTCCTGGCTCCATCTTGCTCCTGCTAAGTGGCAGAGCAAAGACCCAGAAAGATGAGACTGTCAACAGAGGAGTGAAAGAGGCTAAAAGCAGCGTTGGTACAGATAGCTCAGACACAGATGTTCTGCCTGCACTTCTCAGGAGCTGGCTGTACTTGTAGTTTGCTCTCAGACTCAGATTTAGGACTATTATGCCTGAAAGGGACAATTCCCACGGCTTGTCTAAAAGCGAGCTGTGTTTAAGGAGACATTTGGATAAGTGTAGTGATCTTGAAGCGGGGGTGACTGAAATGGTGGAGGGCTTAGGGAGAATCTGCCGTTCCACTGCCCTTCTGTGAGAGCGAGTCACAAATCAGGGGGAAATTTCATTTTTCCAAAGATGAATCTCTTAACAGGCAGCTCTATTCAAATTCTGTGGCTGCTTCGCAAACACGGTTTGTGCTTTTTTAAAAGATGGATTTAATGGACTGAGTTCATTTAGACAGGAGATCAAATGAATGAGCAGAATTAGAATACGCATCCATTTGGCTGCCAGTCATTGTGTAAGCCACTCGACCACCCGACTTCTCTAATTAAATGACATTGCAGTCCCTGCACAAAGGCTGCGATGGATAAATTAGTACTTGGTAAGTGCTTTGAAGATGAAAATCACGATATGAGTAATGAGCCAGAATTTTTCCTCCCCTGGGGCTGGAAATGGCATCTTTTGTGTTTTCCTGCTACACTGAGTCGCCTGGGTCGACACTGCAGGAAACCTCCTCCCCCCAAGGAAGAGCGGGAGAGACCCAGTAAAGACAGGTTTTTATTTGACTTACAAGGCAGATTGGAGAGAGTGTGAATTCATTCGCATCTGCACGAATTACATGCCACACACATTTGCTACCTGTAGTCACGGGTCATATTTTACATGAGTTTATATATTAAGAAATCGCATGAAGATTACCTTGTTTAAACATTCATGAAGCACAACATCCCCCAAGAGAACTGAAGGCAGAAATTCCGTTTTGTCCCTCCTGAGAGCTTCACCCACCTTCCTTTTGGTGCAACTCAGCTCTGTATCCACTGCCCCCTGCTCCAAAACGTTCAGGCTTATCTGCTCTGAGGGTACGACGATTATCTTTAGTGGGAGAAGCTTAGAAGAAATGCAGATTTGGAAGTAGCGCATGAACCATTTGGCAAGATCGAGCTCTGTCTGTCAGCTACGGATCTTGCCCCTTCCTGACTACTCTCGCTGGCTCCCCTTGCAGAGAAGCCTCAACACCTAACTTGTTGTATGTTCCAAACTTGGCTGAGAGCTCCCCCCCCCCAAATCCAAATATTCTCATTTATATATACATATATATATATATATATATATATTTTTTTCTCCTGGATTGCACTGACACAGAGATAATCAGTCACACTAGATTGTCTGGGCTGTGAGAGCTTTGACAGGCTCCATCAGGAAAGGTTGCTTAACCCCAGTGTAAGTTAGGATCCATGCTACTGGTTGCAGCCCTCCTCACTGCACTGGAGTGCAAGATGCGGTATGTGACTTCAGCCCTGACTGCACCCCACTCCTAGCTGTACCCCGAAATTGGTTACAGTCAAGAGCATGGCACTCCTAGCACAGCTGGTGGGCTTACCTCTTACTCATGCAGCCAGGGAGAAGCGTGGGAAGCCCACCGCAGGGATGGGAGGTGAGAGGGGGTAAATGTTGCGCTGGGGAAGAGATTGGATGCTTTAAGGGGAGAATATTCCCTTGCTAGATGAGATCCCCAAAAAACGGCTAGAATGGCAGAAGGGGAAGAGGGAAAACTCACTCCTCAGACAGACTCAGATACAGGCCAAGTCCAAAAGACTTTGAGAGTTAATTGGAAAACAATTATACTTATCTGCTTCCTGCCAATCTGTATCCACAGACAGAGCAGAAGTAATTATAGATACCGTGGATACACTGTGGCGTTAAGTATTTCAAATTATATTGCTTAACAACGCTTCCTTGATACAGCCCTCAGTGTGGGAGCCAGAGAGCTGGTTTGAGTCAGCAGATAACACCATAGGGGCATGGTGATGCTATCTGCAGAAGTTTCTCACACTGGGTCATGTTTTTCCCCAAGAAAACTTGCTGCAGCCAAGAAAAGGAAAAAAAAAAAAAAAAAGAATTGATACTAATTTGGTTTCTGTTGTGTATTTAGCATGTCATTCACATAGCTGTCCTAATGGAGGAAGCCGACATCTTTTATCAGCACCGTGGATTAGAATCAATTCAGTGGAGGGAAAATAAACCTTCGGAGTGTATCTTGCCTTCTCTGAGCACGTCGCAGGCATTAGCAGTAATGGGAGCTCTGTCTGTGCATGGAGAGAAAGCACCTAGCTCCGTCTCCCACCATTCTCGCCCCACTGCTGTGCAGTCCGCTGACCTTCACAGTGGGGAGGGGGAATGATTCTGGATTCATCTCTAACTTTATACTGCTATGCACAGGAAAAAATACACACACACACACCCACACCCACACACACACACACACACACTTCTTCTAGAAGAAACAGAGGAAGAAGTGGGAACAGGAGCTGCTGAAACATGGCCCACACAGATAAGGTGAGCAAGCCTTTGGGGAGCTGGATGTGAACTGACTCTATCTGCCCTCGGTGGCAGCTGTGCCATCTTTTCCAGGCTTGCTAGTCTTCTCCAGCTTCAGGGAGTACTAGAGAGGCAATGCTGAGGGTCAGGTTGTTAGGTCCTTCTCTAGGTTCTTTCAGTCCACTCTTCAGGGCTATTGGAACACACAGCTTCTCAAACATGCATAGATGCGTCAGAAAACACTAAGCCAACCCACCCAAAGAGCGCTGGGTTTGCTATCCGAAATGGCTCCTCGCTGCTTCTGGGGACACTTGAGTGCTAATGCATTTCACTTCTTAATTTGAAGACAAGGATGAATGAGGTACGTGGGACGACAGCAAAGCACACCCTCCCCTCTTCTCAGTGGCATAAATCACTGAAATGGCACCTGCGCCAACTGACTTGTCTCTCTTTGCTGCTGTGTTTTCTCTTTAACAGAAACTCCACACAACACTGCCAACTCTCACCGAGAGTGTCCTGAAAGGCCATTTCTATTTTTCATCTATCCTTTCCAGATGCTTCACTGGACTGGGAGGTAGAAGTTGGCCTGGGTCCTCTCCCAGTTCAGCCACCATCTAGCCCTGCGACCTTGGGCAGATCACCTCTGTGAGCTTCCCTCCTCAATTCTCCAGATCAGAGCAATGAGATGTCCAGGATCTTTCCCTGCTGAGTCCCTGAGAACTCCACTGCTGTACTCTCCAGGATAAATGTGCATTGAGGCAACTGCAAATCACGCCTGCAAATCAGGAAAGCTGCTCTAAAGGGAAGGCAACGTAAGTGGTTTGTCTCAGTTCTGTGGTTTAGCAGCCCCAAAGATTCGGATGAAAAAGATCAGTTGACGTGGTTTAAGCCCCTCACAAGGTCAGTGGGGAGCTGGCCAGAGTGCTGAACTCGGCTTCTATTCATGACAGTCATCAGACCTGGCTGCACGGCTCACACACACAGCACCTTACCCTGCCCCAGGACAGAGGCAAGCAAGAGTTTTCTCGGCAAGCTCCAGACTTTGGGCACCAGGCATGTAAACAGCCAGAGGAATTTCTGAGCACGCTGCATTCAGTAATTCCCAGATCTGTTAGAGAGCTATATTTAGTTTGGGAATAGCTTTGGAAAGAGTGCACTGCCACTAAAATGAATATTAATAGTGCGGGTCTTAGAAAATATTTCTTCAATTCATTGTCTGGCATGTATCTGACAAGGAAAATGTTGCTTGGTGTTAAAAGGCTTGGGGGTGTGATGAGCACTCTGCAACCAGGAATCTGTACCCATTGGGAAAAGAACTTAGAGCATAAAACCAAATTGTCTGAGCTTCCTTCCCAAGTGCCTAAACACTTTCTCCCCACAATCTTTCCCCTCAAAAATTTATTTTTTGCGAATAATATTAATCTGTCTCTTCGTTGTTGTGCAGTTTATTAATGATTCTCAAAAATCTTCCAGTTTACTCAAAATGGAAACACTTGCACCAGAGCTGGATCCCATCCAATCAAACCCTCCAGCACTCTTCTCACCCTAGCCCCCACTCCAAAGAGAAAACCAATGCCTGTTGGGCTGTTTGCCCTCCTGACTGGGGAGGCAGGAATGTCCCCACCCCCCGCTCTCCACATTTTCTCAAAGAGGCAGCCTGCACAAATCCTTTCTTTAGCCTGAGGTTCAACTTCCTTATTAACATAGACGCAACACTCCACTGAAGCTGAAGTATAAGAGGTTTTCTGCTTGATGTGTTTTATGTCCCATTATGACACCCTGTGTCTCTCTGAGGGGCGGAGGAGAGTGTGTCTGGCACAAGGCTTTGGGGGAGGGTTCCTGCCATTCAAAAAAAGGAGGGAAAGATCAATTTACTTAGGAATTCATCCGGAGACTCTCCCTCTGCCCTCCCAGAAGACGTGAACTCCCAAGGGTTCTCTTCTGCTCTGCGTCCTCTCCCTATGAACTCAGTTGCCAGCCTCCGTGACATGGCTGTTCCCCTCCTGTCTGGGCCTCTGCAGTGGTGCTACATGCCTGCCTTTCCACCGTGGCTAGATTGAAAGGTTTTGCCTGTCTAAGCTTCCCTGAGGCTCATTATTTATGGGATGAGATTGGAGGCAGGGCAAACATTAAGTAGCCCAAAGCATGGATGAGTCAAATTAATAACTACGGTACAACCCCAAACAACATCAAAACCACCACTGTGATTTACTGCTTGCTTCCACCAGTTGGGAAAATTCAGAATTGCACGTTTGTACAGAGAGAAACTATTCACAGCAAAGACAGAGAAATGAGCAAAGTATATAGAAGCTCCCACGTTGGGGGAATTTCACAGGGAAGTAACCAAAGGGAGGGTGAGCCCATCCCCGTGATCATGGTGGGGACTGGTAGAGTTCCCAGAAGAGTCTCTTTTTGGTCACATCCCCTAAAGTTAAGACAGCGCACTCAAACGCCCATGCAAGGTAAGTAATCCGGTCACAGGTAAAAAGTATTTCCATGGAGAGGAGCAGGCTGTCTCTCTCTCTCTCGGCGCCTGTGGGTTCCCAACAGTAGAGAGTAATCTACACTCCCAGCACAGATATTCCTAAAGTCCCCTAGGTGAGCTCCACAGGATTCTTCAGCATCTCTAGAATACGAGTCAGAGCTCCCACCAGGGCTGGACTCCTCCACCGTGAACCTGCCCTGGGAGCAGGCGCCAAAGCAACTCAAACACCCGAGGAAGAAGTGGGGGCCAGAAAGGGGAAACTCTGGGGCACCTTCTTGATGTTCATTCTCAACACCACGCCCACAACCACTTCTAGAAATCACTGCTGGAGGGTGGGCAGTGAGATAAGGGGCCACAGGAGGGGAAACAAGCCTGTGCCCAGCATCCCCTAAAGAGGAGGCCGGTGGGGGTGGTGATGCCAACCGGAGGCAGGCAGAGTCGGCTGGCGTTACCCGAGCTCCGTGTTTAGCTGAGGTCGTATCCGTCTCTTGCAGAACCATGTCCTCTTACAAGGCCACTAATAAGCCATTGACCTTGAGTTTGAGTCTGGGGCTGATGTTCTGCTCTGTCTAGGGGAACCCCAGGGGCCTTGTGGCTTAATGAGAAGAAATCCTCCTCGTTTTAGCAGCAATTGCTTTTTCCTCTCCACCCGCCACAGTGATCAAATTAACAGGTTGCTTCTCCTTGGAATAAAATGTGTCCTCAGGTCCCAGGAGGCACGGCCAATTTGCCTGTCTGATGGGCTCGGGACGGGAACACAGGGAAGTAGCATGTGTGCCTGTGGTGTTCCCCCGGCCCCCTGCCCCCAGTCCCGGGGAGGGTCTCTTCCACCTGGGGCGGCCACCCAGGCCAGCAGTGAGACCACATGGAGGCAGGCACCCGAGTCTCAGCTGCAGGAGGTCTGGCAGGAGGCTGCGTACACGCTGCTGCCCGCTGTGGCCCCGCAGCTCAGGCTGCTGGTGGGACACGTGAAGGGCTTCATGCTGTTTTCCCTCTGGACGTGCAGGTGCTCCAGCCGCCAGCGCTCCCAGCTCTTCCGGAACTCCATCTGGACCTTCCGCGGGGAAAGGAGGGAAGCAGAGGCCATCAGGCAAACCAACTGCCCACGAAATGGCCTCATGATTACATTAGGAGGGAAGGGAAAAAAATCCACCACATTATATTAAGAGACACAAGTCAAGGGCTTCAGGCACCTAAATTAATATCCCCATAAAATTGTTTCTTGTCATCTCCTATTTTCTGCCTTTTCTCTGGAGGGAGCTGGGCTTTGCTGATCTAATCGGTCTCTTGCATCTCTAAACTCTCGTGACTCAGCTAAGTACCTTTCACAATCCATCACAGTATCAGTTAGCAGAAGAGAAGGAGTGACAGATGTGGGAAGAAGGGAGGTGGAGAGAGAAGAAAAGGAGAAGAGAGAGTCTGACTTCAGAGCCCTCTTGGACGACTGAGAAGAGGGACAGCCTGCCCTGCCCCTCGCGGTGTCAACACCAGACCCCTCTAAATTCCCCCAAGGCTTTCATCCTGGCTCCAGGATGGAAGGGGAGAGGAGTTGCGGAGAATGAGGCTGGGACTAGTAGCCTGCCTGAAAGAGCAGGCTGCGGACAAGGACTTCTCAGCCTGGATTTGAACTAATCCCAGCCAGGAACTGGACTCAACCCACAGAGGGTGCAGCCCAGGTGAGTTCAGCCAAGCAGAACTGCTGCCGCGCTCAACTCAGCAGAACTCAGCCCTCCCCATCAGCAAGAGCCTTCTCGAGAGGGTGGAAGCTTGGAGCCCATGTGGTTAGAGCAGAAAGATACAATCCAAGTAACACTGCAGAGCCCTAGTCCCTTGAGGGCTGTGGTGATGCTGTGGCTGGCTCCTGTGATTCTGGTCCCCCAGAGAGGCTGCTGGAAGCTGTACAGCCAGCCCAAGGCATCCAGAGAGCTCAGCCAGCAGACACGCCTCTACATCTGCTTTCCAGAGCTTTTCTGATGCACTCCACATGCGCCACCAGAACTCCCCACAGCAGAGTGTCTGGGGCCCAGGCCCGCCCTTTTGGGCTCCATCCAGCAGGGTGGCCAGCTGCCAGCAGCTGTGGGTACGTAGCTCACTGCCAACATCCCATGGGTCCCTGTGCAAACACCCCCCTTCTCTTCCCGCAGGCTGCCATCCATCTCACTAAGCCCAGCAAGGTGCCTGGCATGGCCACATGCCTATCCCTTAAAAGAACTTTATCTGCACTGAGTGAAGCTGAGATGGCCCAGAGCCTGCCTGCCAGGATGGTCCCTGGGTCCCAGGCAGCATCTCCGAGCCCAAGCTGGGGTAAGGGAGGGAGGCTGAGCAGACACCACCCAATGACTGTAGCTCTTTGCCAGCTCACTGCCCAGATGAGTGAGTGTGATGCGTGTGTTGATAGCTGGCATGGCGATGCCTGAGTCCTGCAGTGGCCTCTGCTCGTGCAGCCGCAGGAAGGCCAGTCTTGTGGCCCAGCCCTTCACTGGGGAGATGAGAAGAGAGACGGCCAACTGAGGCACATCCCTGGGAGGCCAACTCAGGGACTAGAGAGGCCTCACAGATACAGGGAATTGGACAGGATTGGGACTGTGACCCCCTCTGCCTCCCTCTCCCTC
Source organism: Neotragus moschatus (assembly GCA_006410615.1). NCBI lineage: Eukaryota > Metazoa > Chordata > Mammalia > Artiodactyla > Bovidae > Neotragus > Neotragus moschatus. Next base: position 577,640 of record SJYA01002871.1, read on the forward strand.
AGCCCTTTTCCATGAACCTCTGCTGTGTTCCCCACCGCAATGACGACTGTCATTAGAAACCATCATTTACAGGGCACTTACTAGATCCCCAGTATTCACCATAGTTTGTTAACTTTCACAGCAACCCTGTGAGGCAGCTTCTGTTAGTCCTTGCTTGAAGGACTTAACAGGAAGGCCTTAAGGAAGGGCTTCCCTGGTGGCTCAGACAGTAAAGAATCTGCCTGCAAATGGAGGAGACCTGGGTTCCATCCTTGGGTCGGGAAGATTCCCCACAGAAGGGCATGGCAGCCCACTCCAGTATCCTTGCCTGGAGAATCCCATGGAGAGAGGAGCCTGGCGGGCTACAGTCCATGGGGTCGCAAAGAGTCAGACACGACTGAGCAACAAACATTTTCACTTTCACAAAGGTAAGGAAACTGAGGGGCAGAGATTTAAGTATTTCTCCCAGTCGCAGCCAGGATCTGAGCCCAGATCTGGGCTGACTCTAAAGCCGGGCTCCTAACCCTCAGTCTCCTGCCGCTTGGACTGTTTAGGCCACGCTTGTTTCTGGCCGTGCCTCCCCCGTCTCAGTAGGTACCCCACGAGAACTGGGACCACATCCTCCTCTCAAAGCTTGCACAGTGCCTGGCATACAGCGAGTACTCCATACGTGTTCTCTCCATGAGCCAAATGAATAAATGACTAAACGAGCACCGAACATCGGGTTCCTTCTTTTACTAAGCTCTCATAATCAAACAACAAAAACGGCAACACACACCCTGGACTCCTGTCCTGGCACTCCCGCCAGCACGCCTCCCCACTCTCAGGTGGCCCTCATCCCTGCCTCCCAGGTCCCTGGGCCGGGCGCCANACTCCCGCCAGCACGCCTCCCCACTCTCAGGTGGCCCTCATCCCTGCCTCCCAGGTCCCTGGGCCGGGCGCCACGCCACGCTCTGGGGTTTGGGATGAGTTGGGGGATCACAGAGCTGGGCAGGAACAGACCCGGGACCAGCACTCGGGCTCCTGAGTCACCAGAGCCACAGAAAAGCCACCCCCGGGCCTCCTCCCCTGTGCCCATGCCCTGCCCACTGGCAGCTGGTGCAGGCCTTGGCGGCCATGCAGGCCCAATGCCAGGGTCACAAGTATCTGGTATTGCTATGGCAACCCTGGGTCTGNCGGGACCAGCACTCGGGCTCCTGAGTCACCAGAGCCACAGAAAAGCCACCCCCGGGCCTCCTCCCCTGTGCCCATGCCCTGCCCACTGGCAGCTGGTGCAGGCCTTGGCGGCCATGCAGGCCCAATGCCAGGGTCACAAGTATCTGGTATTGCTATGGCAACCCTGGGTCTGGAGAACAGCTCTTACGGACAGAGGGCTCAGCCCAGGAACCACAAGTGCTTGGTGACATGTCTGTCCGTGTGTCCGGAGGAGCTGGGCCCAAGACGTCTGGGGATGGTTGAAAGGAACCAGGAGGTGCGCCTGAGCAAGGCAGGTGCTCTGGGCCCTCCAAGCAGGGTCTCTTGGACCCCATAGCACCAGCCTGAGGGGAGAGGTCAGTGGGGATCTGGGCAGCAAGACCTCCTGCTCCCACCCCAGCCACCAGGAAGCCAGCGGAGGAACACACCCCCTTTCCCATGGTGTGCGGGGCTCTGGCCTGTATATATTGAAGGAGCTCTCTCTCTCCAGGAAGAATTCACCGTAGTCCCGACTCTGCACTGTTTCCAGGCCAGACCTGAAGTGTGTCTCTGACCGTCTCTGATCTTCAACATTCTCACGTGAGAGAAATGAGAATCTCGAAACCAGAATTTCAGCAGGAAAGTTTTTTGGGGGGAGGCAGAGACAAGCAAATGAGACGGTGGTTTTCAAGGCCCCAAGAATGTGACTTGTAACAGTCACCACCCTTTACATCACATGGAATTTTCCCTGCCCAGCCGTTTGTTCCCTCAGCACCTCAATGCTCGAGATCTGTGATCTACTTGTGTGTGCTCATGTGTGTAAGTGCACACGCATGGGCCCACATAAGACATCTGAAGAATGGGGCCAGTTTCTTATATTTCTGCACCCCCACTGACATTCACACCCCACCTTCCCCACTCCCACCCCCAGCATCAAGAGCCCCTTCACATGAGGCTGTGTCTTTCCCAAGCTCATGTGTATGGTTAGGGCATCTTGTCCACACACACGTGTGTGTGTGTATGTTGGGTGGGGGAAGAGAGAGAGAGGGTAATGGGACAACACAGGGACAAAACACTCCTGAGCGCCGGTGCCTAGTGGGGTGAGTAGCGATTTCAGCTGAGCAGCTTGAACAACCGCACTGGACAACCCCAGGACAATCAGTGTAGCAGCCCCACCAGGAGTCCACGTCCCTCCATGGGCCTTACCTCGTTGTTGACAAAGCAGTACAGGATGGCCACCATTAGCCCCTGGAAACAAGAGTCTTGTAAGCAGAAGGAAGAGGAGGGAGGCGCCCTACAGGCAGGCCTGGTCTGAAGCTCCCGGGGGCCCCAGCCTCAGCATCTCCCTCCTGCGACTGGGCAGCCAAGGCAGGCCCAGGAATCGGGCTAGTGGGTTCCTTCTCCTTTCATTTCCAGAGGAATGAGAAGGCCCCTTGCTCAGAAACTGCAGAATTTCTTCAACCAACCTCTCCTGGAAGAGGCCCAACCTGAGAAAATACACTTATCACATGGAATTTTCCCTGCTTGGCACTATTCGTTCACTCAGGAGCCCCAGTTCTCCAGATCTGTGCTCTATTTGTGTGTGTGTGTACATGTGCGTAAGTGCACACACATGGCCCCACACAGACATCTGAGGGTTTGGGCCAGTTTCTTACATTTCTGCACCCCTGTTGATATTCAACTCCCCACCCCCAGCAACACCTAATACTAGTGGAGAGGCTCAGTTCTCAGCTTTAGAAACTATGTGACCTGGAAATCTCATTTTAACATTGCCGAGCCTGTTTCCTCCTCTGTAAAACAGGAGACTCCTGCACACCGCCTGGGATTCTGGGAGGATGAACTGTACAATGTCTATAAAGCATCTGCCACCAATGAGCACCCAGGGGAGGGCAGGTGCTATGCCAGGCTGGATACCCAAGGTAACATACAGGAAGGCTTCTTATCCAGTGCGCTCACAGAGAAGACTGGGTAGGTGTCAGGGTACCTGACTGTTCCAACCACATCACCTGGGGAAGGACCGCTTTCAGCCCAGGCCCTGGGCTGCCCCTCAGTGGTGCAGGCTGGTCTCGCCATGCCCCACCCTGGGACTTCTGGACTGGGGCCCCCGCCGCGAGGTCACCTGGAAGGAGGTGAAGGAGAGCTCCGTGAACAGCTTGACGAAGCGCAGCACTCCCCGGGCGTGCTCGTCCATCACAAAGGCGAAGATGACCTCATGCGTCCCCAGCAGGGGGATGAGTGTCAGCGTGGACTTGGCGAGCCTGGGGGGTGGGGTAGAGGCATCATTCTGGACCTCTCTCATGGACTCTGCTCCCCCTTCAATGCTCCCAGCGCCCACCAAGGCCTGGCATCTGAGTCACAGAACCCTCCCCCACCGAATACCCTGGGACGGGCTGCCTGGAGGGGAGGAAGTAGAGGTGGAGAGCCCAGAAGCCCAGGAGCTGCCCAGGTACAGGGGTGAGACAAGATTTGGTGGCTCAGGCCAGGCCTGGGTGGCGGAAGAAAGGGCACACAGGGATCCAGGCTCAGCACCCAGGCTCTCCCTCTCTGCCCGAAGGAAGGGCTCAGCGTGCCCGACGAGGGTGACTCCGTTACAGTACCTGCACTTGGTGTCTGTCTTGCACATGAGGTTGGCCTGCAGTTTGGACACCACAATGCAGATAACCCGGACAAAGATGAGGAAGTTCACCTGCAGGGCAGAGGGGAGAGCAACTGGAGGCCCTCTCAAAACGCCTTCATGACCCCATCCTCCCTTAGCACCTGGGCCACTGCAGCTCCCACCACCTGCCCACAGTATCACTCACCCCGATGGCGAAGAGGATGGGCAGCCGGATTATGAGCCAGTAATTCATGTTGGAGTTCCTGGTCCAACAGCTGGAGTGGAGAGAGACACACAGGCCCCGGCTCAGGGACACAGAGCCCCCAGCTCCCAGTCCAGGCACCGGGCAGCCCCACACCCAAGGGCATGCAAAGTGACACACACAAACACACACACAGCCACACAAANATGAGCCAGTAATTCATGTTGGAGTTCCTGGTCCAACAGCTGGAGTGGAGAGAGACACACAGGCCCCGGCTCAGGGACACAGAGCCCCCAGCTCCCAGTCCAGGCACCGGGCAGCCCCACACCCAAGGGCATGCAAAGTGACACACACAAACACACACACAGCCACACAAACACTGCCACAGAGTCACCTGACAACCAGTCCCAGGACACACACACTCATACTCACACACACACAGAGTCCTAAACACACAGAGATACACACAGCCCCTTCATGAACCTACAATCACAGTCACATGTGTCCTCACCTTCACACACAAATAGCAGGAATATTTTACTCACAGCTGTTACAGGAGAGACTAGGGGGACATCACCTACCCCCACAGACCAGCACCCTTGTCATCATAAAATCCAGGAGGGGACTGCAGAACTAAATTCATAAATTTAGCTCCTGGTGCCTCAGTTTACCCTCCCAAGAGGCAGTAACTCCACACCCCAGGGGCCAAGGAATCCCATGGGGTTTGAGGATGGTGACCTCAGCACACCCCTCAGCCCCTCAGAGCAGGACACTCACCCCTCGTCCTCATAGAGGTACTTGACGATGCCCCAGGGGATGACAAACAGCAGGGGGACACCTAAGGGGATGGGGGGAGAGAGAGGGCAGAGGGGCTGGCAGGCCAGAGCCACTGCCAGACACACCCGGAGGCCCCCATCCGGCTCTCCCACCTCCAGCCCCCCTCCTTGCCTGGCCCCTGGCCACGTTTTCTAACAGGAACAGAATGAGGCTGGTGTGGGTGCTTCAGAGAAGTGGCAGCAGGAGGCGCCCTCCTCAGCTCCCCACACTCCTCCCCAGAGAGAGGTCCCCACCACATGGGCGCCATGACTGTCCTCACAGTCCACCCCCTCCCGTGGGCCAGCGGCAAACTCTTTGATGCCACCCACCCCTGCCTGGGCCCACATACCCATTTCAGTCAATTCCTGTAGCACTGAAAGCCCCTACAGGTACCCACCCCAATCACCATGCAGCTGCCCGTGGCTGGGTGGAAGCCTGGAGGAGAGACAGGAGCCCTGTCCTTGACACAGAGAGCCCAACTGACCATGCACAGGGGCCACAGTAACACCAGCTACCACAACGCTGCCCACATGGATGGAGCAGGATAATGTGGCAGACAGCCTCTAGGATGACCCCCAATCACTCTACCCCTGGTATTCACACCTGGGTGTGGTCCACACTGGATCCAGATTGGTCTGTGTGACCAACATACGCAGAAGTGATGGCATGCCATTTCTGAGATTAGGCTATAAAAGGCCTTCAAGATTGTAAAAGGCAGGTCTTGGGCTCTTTCTCTCTTAATCTGGTCACTTGCCCTGGAGGACACCAGCTGCTGGGTCATGTGGGCACTCAAAGAGCCCAGTGTGGTGAGGAATGGAGGCCTCCAGCCAACAGATAGCAAAGACCTGAGCTTCCTGCCAACAACCTGGAGAGTGAGCTTGGAAGTGGATCCTCCAATCCATTAAGCCTTAAGATGATAGCTACCCTGGCCAACGGCTCCACAGACACCACTCCTGGAGATCCTAAGCCTGAGGCAGGCAACTCAGTTGAACCCGGAATTCTAACCATAGAAACTGCAAGATATAGTTGGTGTTTCAAATATCTAGGTGAGAGGTCCTTTGTTACACAGTCATAGGTAACTAATACACTGGCCGCTAGTTCCTTAAGGACAGAACCTAATTCATCTGCAGGGCCTCAGTGACCATTTCACTCTGGAGTTCAGTATATGTTTGCTGACTTATGATTGGATTGTCAGACTTCAATGTTGGCCCCGTGATTAAGAATCTGCCTGCCAATGTAGGGGCATGGGTTTGATCCCCGGTCTGAGAAGATTCCACATGCTGCTGGGCAACTAAGGCCATGGGCCACAACTACTGGCCCTGCACACCTAGAGCCTGTGCTCCGCAACAAGAGAAGACACCACAGTGAGAACCCCACGCACTGCAACTGGAGTAGACCCCGCTCGCTGCAACAGAGAAAGCTGGTCTGCGGCAACGAAGACCCAGCACAGCTGGGTCTTTTAATCTTTTTTTTAATTGGATGGTCCGTCCTTATGTGACCGATGAGGTGCTGCGTCAGCAGCTAAACAGGCCACAGCTGGGACTAGAACGCAGGACTGCAATCCCACCGCCTAGTGGCTCTCAGCACCAGCTCCGTCTAAGCCTGTCTCTGTTGGTGCCGCTCAGGGATGGAGATGTGGGTGTCCCAGAGGAATAAGAGTGTGCGTCTAAAGATGCGTGGACAGGATGTGTGTGAGGTGGTAGCGGGGAGTCCATGTGTACGCGTGTGTGGCTTCGGGAAGCGCATTTCCAGCGCAGAAGCCACCTCATCACCTTTCCTGCAGCCATCACCCACATCCTCAACACATGGATGTCCACTCAACAGCAGCTACTGAGCAGCTTGCCCTCCCGGAGCAACTGTACTTGACTGTGCAGAGGGGCAAGCATGGAGGAAGCAACGTGGCTCACGGCTGACCAGCATGGTCATCAGATCACCTTCTCCTTAGCTATTTATTTTTACATAACCCCGACCTCCTGGCATCCATGTTGCTTTAGTAACAGGCCTTCATGAGACTGGACAAGAGGCAGACAGCTTCCCAAGGCTCCAGCACATAGCACAGAGCCTGTCACATAGAGGAGGCCCAGTGAGAATGGGGTTAATTAATGAGTCAGTGTATCAGTGAGACAGGGGAAGCTGCCCAGGCAAGAACAGGCCAATGCCCTGAACCACACACACATCTGGACACCTCTGTCTTCAACATCCCCAGCCCCCTGCTGGCCTCTTTCTGAGACCCTACTCCATGACAGGGAAGCTCACTCATGTTAAAAACCAGACCTGGTGAACTTCATGCATCAGCATCTCCTTAACGAAGTCTTAAAAAAAATGCAGGCACCGCCCTGCTGCTTGCAAACGTTACACACTCCCTGCTGGCTTCATCTTTCTCCCATTTAGAAAGTCAACAAGACAGGCTGGAGAAAAAGGCTTGAATGAAGACACACAGTCTGGCTCCGAGAAGTGACGATTTCCTCGTGTGTCACATGCCTCCCCCCGAGAGGCCTCCTTCTGGTGGGTTATGGGAGTGTCCAGCCACCCGTGGACAACAGCAGAGGCTGACATGCCTCCTGGGGATTCCCTCGCTGTATCAGCGTCCTAATTTTAATTCCTGCATTTGCATATGAAGCTAAAAGGTGTTTCCCAAGCATCCCACTTGCGCCAAGAGCCCCCTAGCATCACAGCACAGCTCTGGGCTCTCGGTGACTCTGTCTGTCCTCTTTGCTCCTCTGTCTCTCTATCTCCCCATCTCAATTCCTCAGGAAAAGGATGATCTGAGTGGGAAGAGGGGTCCCCCTGGGTCCTGCCCTTCTGCTCCCTCAGACTCTGGGTCCCAAGCTGGGGCATGAGGTGATGGGAAAAGACTGGAACCCTCTCCTTCATTGCCCCCTCCCTCATTGCCCACTCAGAGACACACAGGAACACTGTGTGTCCCAGCTCCCCGAAGTCTCCACCCACCACCCATGCGCCTCTGCACACATCACACCGTTCCTTCCATTGCTTCCGCCCTCAGTCACCATGGTGACAGCACTCCAGCGCTGATGCTATTTCCCAGAACGGACAGAAACAGTCCCCCACTCTGAGGACCGCCTTCCTGGAGCTCCCCTTCATGGTCTATGTCCACCCACCCCTCCAGTTGGCTGCAGGGCTCTTCAGCTTTGCCCACTGCCAGTCTGATGCCCCTGCAGAATGAAGAGGCCTGGGAAGGCCTGGGAAGGGAGGAAGCCAAGCAGGGAAGGGCTGGGCTCTGGTGGAAGAGAGGAGGAAGGGTAGGAGGAAAGAGCTGTACACTGAGGGCAGGCCCACCTGCCCACTGTGGGGACCTGAGTTTGCTCAGCTGGGCCCTAAGGGGCTAAAGAAAATCCAGCGTGACAGGCAGTGGGTCCCAGGGCCTGGGAGTCAGGAGGCCTGGGCCCAGCGCCTGCTCTCTACTGCCTCGCCCTCAGGACACTGATCAAAGTCCCTTTCCAGATGCTCTTCAGCAGCAGGGCCTACGGAACAAAGTTGCCAAAGAGCATCATCAACAAGGGATGAAGTCTGAGGATGGGGCAGGGCAGCTGAGGGGAACCAGACAGAGCCCAAAGCCAGAGGCCGGGAACCCAGGGCACTTCCCAAGGAGGCGGGTGGGGCCAGGCACAGCCTGGCAGGGGCTCAGGGAAAAGAGCCAGTATGGGAAAGGGGGGAATTAACGGGGGAGCATGGAGATGGGAAGAGAGTGGGTCCCATTCTGGTGTGAGAGGCCCAGAGACTGCCTGCTCCTGGCTCCATCCCAGGTGGGTGCCCGAGGGCCCCTCCAGAGGAAGTGTTGTTGCATCTGTTTCTGGGGTACAGGGTGGAGGTTGGGGGTGGAGGCTGGTAGGGGGTGCTACTAGGATGGGTGCCATTCTTACTGGAATCCCATGTGGAGAGAGGCAGAAGCACAACCAGAAATGTCCCAGCAAAAAAAAAAGACACAGTGGTTCTCAGCAAACTTTTTTAGCTAGAACATTTCCAGCTGGGCTCCAGGCACTTCTGGGGTCCACCCTTTGCTCAGCTGACCTCCGGCTGACCCTCTTCCACTCCCTCACTCAGCTCAAAGCTCTCCTCTTCTTCGTCAGGTGACAGAGCCACGCCCCTCAGCCCCACACCCAGCAACTCCCACCCTGAGACCCAGGACTGTTCATTTCCCTCAGGACTGGGGTGCCCAGGACTGCGTGTGGGGCTGTGTCCCCCAAGGGTCCTAGGGGCCGGGATCTTTGAGACGGGTACCATGACGGCCAATGGTGTGCATCGTGTATTTGGCCAGAGAGGCGAAGGCCTCTGCTTCCATTAAGCGGGGAGAGTCATGCAAAGGCAAAGAGGCTGAACGATGACTTGACAGTCTCATTGGCAGTGAGTCCCGTGCCCAGGAGGGGGTTCTCCAAGGGGGCCCTACCCTTTGGCCCAGCTGTGTTCTGAGTACCGGGTTGGCCCCCTGGGTAGCCTGAAGGCAGCAGCTCCAAGAGGGATCAGGGTCTCCCACCCGCTGCGCACAGTCGGGGTAGGGGTGAGATGAGTGGTGGCGGGCCTTACCCCAGCCAATGCTCAGGTAGAGCCTGAAGACGCGCTGCTCGGAGAAGACGGACAGGGCCAGCAGCGTGTACAGGTACACCCCCTCCACCAGGAGCCAGTAGTAGTTGGCCGCCACGCAGTACTGCATGAGCAGGAACACCAGGCGACAGCCCAGAGACTCCTGCGGGCAGAGAAAGGGTCCCCAGGGGACAACAGCTCTGCGCCTGCCTCTCTTGACCCCCCCTCCCGGTCCCGCCCCAGCTGCTATCCTGCCAGAGCAAATACAGGATAACACAGCTAACACCTTCCCACCCGGGCCAGCTCTAAGACCTTGACCTGCTCCATCTAGCTCGTGGGGTCATCACTATCCTGGAGGAATGGAACTAATTATCCCCATACAGGTGAGAAAACTGAAGTTCAGAGAAGTAAATAACTTATGCCTGCAAACGAGTAAGTGGTAGAACTGGAATTCAAACCCAGGTCTGTCTCCAAAAACCACTCCCCAGAGTCAAATAGTACTCTCCATGGGCAGGGCAGTCTCTCCCTCCTCAGACTGGAAGCTCCCCAGGGTGGACAGCCTCTCCATCAGACCGGACTGGGGGACTCTGCAGAGTGGACAGCCTCTCCCGTCAGACTGGGGGCTCCCCAGGGTAGACAGCCTCTCCCATCAGACTGGGGGCTCCTCAGGGTGGACAGCTTCTCCCATCAGATGGGACTTGGGGTTCCCTGGGGTGGACAGCCTCTCCCATCAGACTGCAGGCTTCTCAGGGTGGACAGCCTCTCCTATCAGACTAGGGGCTCCCCAGAGTGGACCGCCTCTCTCATCACACTGAGGGCTTCTTGACGACCAGGTCAGAGCAGCTCTTGCCTTCCTTTGTGCCAGGCCTGGGTGGGGTAGGGAAGCCTGCCCTTCACAGATCATCCACCCTCCCCAAGCCCTCCCTGGACACACCACACACCTGGTAGGAGAGAAGCCCGTCCCACTGATGCTGCTGGGCGGCCGTGCTGTACATCCACTTGAGGACTGCGTCCTTGATGAAGACGGACAGTGCCCGGAGGATGAAGGATGCAAACAGGTTCAGATGGATGTAGTTCCTGGTACAGTGCAGGTGTCTGCAGGAGGAAGCAGGGCCTTCCCTGGCACGATGACCGACAATTCTGCTCCATGAGCCCTGGTTCTCAGGCATGTGTCTGTCCCTGGGACTATGCTCCTGTCTTTCTTCCTCCCAGATGCTCTCATTTCCCATAATCTCGACAATCCTTTGGATTTCACGTCCTGCCTATCCCCGAAGCCTTGAGCTGTGTGGTGACTGCCACCCCACCCTCATCTACAGACCATCCTTTTCTCTGCAGCATCCTCCCTCCTACAAAGTCACGTGTAACCCAAGTGAGCTGTATGAAGACCACTTTTCCCCCTGAGGACTTGCTTGGCTCCCTGATGACAGCCCGTGTCTAACATGCCTCCAGGCTGCCTGACAGTGACAGACTGGGGCTAAGCACGTGGCAGGAATTCAAAAAGTACTGGATACAACTTCAATATCCTTTCGTGTAAAAACAAACTGAAAATATGAGGACATTTCTTGACCCAATAAGGGCTGTCCAGCCAAACGAGGAGCCAACCTCATTCTTCACTGAGAAATTTTAAAAAGATTCCCTTTATATCAGAAACAAAAGAAGGACTATCTAGCTGTAAGGTCCACTTATATCACACATCTCCTTAACTTTGTACTACAAATCCTAGCCACTGTAAGAAGGCAAGGGGAAAAATGGATAACAACTGGAAACAAAGACACAAAGTTGCCACTGTTTGTAGAGAATCTTCACAGGAAATCCAAGAGAATCAACACACAAAGTATAGAACTAATCAGAGTTCATTCAATAAGGTTGCTGGTATGTATGTTTATGTACATCAGCAATAAACCATTAAAAACTAAATTTAAAAATTCATTTGCACTATTTTTAATTAGTACCTGGAAATAAGTCTAACAGAAAATGGCATAATTTCTATGGAGAATACAGGTAAAGCTTGCTTAAAATGATTAAAGAAGACTCAAATTAACGGAAGAGTCACCAGATTCATGGATAGAGACACTATCTTGAAAGTGTTGAGCCTCTTCACATTAACCAGTAAATTAAATTCACTCTAATAAAAATTCCAACACTGTTGGTTTTCCTTTTGATGGAATTTTTAAAAAATGTATAAAGTAGAACAAAGTAATTCAGTTATACACTTCATGTATCTATTCTTTTTCAAATTCTTTTCCCAATTAGGTTGTTATAGAATATTGAACAGAGTTCCATGTGTTATACAGTAGGCCCTTGTTGGATATCCATTTTGTTTATTTATTTTTATTTTTCTGGCCATGATGTACAGTATATAGGATCTTAATTCCCCAACCAGGGATCAAACCAGGGCCCCCTGCATTAGAAAAGTAGAGTCTTAACCACTGGACCACCAGGGAAGTCCCAGTTATCCATTTTAAATATAGCAGTGTGTACACGTCAATCCCAAACTCCCTAACTATCCCACCCTTCCTCCCTGGTAACCATAAGTGCTCTAAGTCTGTGAGCCTGTTTCTCTTTTGTAAATAAGTTCAGTTAATCAATTATGCTCCAATATAAAATGAAAAGTTAAAAAAAACAAAACTTATAAAGAGAGCCAAGGGGACTTCCCTGACAGTCCAGTGATTAAGACTCTGTGGTTCAAATGCAGAGGACATGCATTCAGTCCCTGGTTAGGGAAACTAAGATCCCACATGGTTGCTGCTCCTGCTGCTAAGTCACTTCAGTCGTGTCCAACTCTGTGCAACCCCATAGATGGCAGCCCACCAGGCTCCCCCATCCCTGGGATTCTCCAGGCAAGAACACTGGAGTGGGTTGCCATGTCCTTCTCCAATGCATGAAAGTGAAAAGTGAAAGTGAAGTCGCTCAGTTGTATCCGACCCTCAGCGACCCCATGGACTGTAGCCTTCCAAGCCTTTCCGTCCATGGGATTTTCCAGGCAAGAGTACTGGAGTGGGGTGCCATTGCCTTCTCCCCCACATGGCATGCAGTGTGGTAAAAATAAATCAATTACTTTTTTATTATTTATTTATTTATTTTTTACTTTACAATGTTGTATTGGTTTTTTAAGAGCCAAGGGCCAGGAATAGTACAGACACTCCTGAAGAATCACAGTGTAGGGGCCCTGCTGTAAGAAAACCAAGATTTTCTGATGAATCTAAGTAGTTACGGCACCGTGGTTATCAACAAAGGGACGGGTAAGTAGACCAATGGAAAACAATCCAGGTGACAGAGACCCACCCAGGTGTAGATAAGACTTGCCACACAGCAGAAACCAGGGGTGGAAAGGGGCTATCCATAAGTGGTCCTGATGCAATTAACTATATGTATATGTGGAAAAACGAAATTAAATCTCTTATTTTCGCTATAGACAAAAACAAATTCCAGGTTCACCAAAGAGCCATAAGGGATCTGTAAAACTTATGATGCTAGGATAAGGAAAGATTTCTTAAGACCATAAAGAAATTTGGCCTTTGGGGAAAAAATTTGATAATTTTTTTTATCAATTGGAAAAATAAATTTTTATTAATTGATAACACTTACTGATGAATCATGTTTATCAACAGAATCAGATATTTGATATATTCCATTCTGTTAAAATTAAGACTTTTGTTTATCAATAGAATCAGATACATTGATATATTCCATTCCATTAAAATTATTAAGGCACCATAGAGTAAGTGAAAAAATAAACCACAGATTGAGACGATATATCCTGGATTACTATCCAGAATATATGAGGAATGCCTAAAATCAAAAGAAAAAGCCAAATCAGCTAATAAAAAAATAAGCCAAGGATATGAACAAGCAATTCACAGAATGAAACATAAAAAGTCTGCTAGATCTCTGTAGGAATCAGTGATGTGCAAATTAAAATCATAATGAGATACTTCACACACTTCAGATTAGCAACAATTAAGTCTAAAAATAGGAAATATTGGTGAGGATGTTAAGCCAAGGGAACTCTCATATATTACCAGTAAGAGGGTAAACGGGCCTGACCACTTTGGAAAACAACTTCACAACACCTAATACATTTGCAACAGCACGTCGTATTCAGACCAGGCACTTCTACTCAGAGGCATGTGCCCCTGGAGCCACACACAGGGGGTCATGGGTAAGCATGTTTATCTTAGCAATGTTTATAATTGAGAAAAGAAGAAGAAAGAGAGAAACACTTCAAATGTCCAGTAAAAGGACAACAAATAAACTGCAATATATCATACAATGGAGTGATGGTTCAAATGAATGAAACAGAACCACCTGTATCATTTGTGAATGAACTTCACAAAAATACAACATCAGGCCAAAAATAACACTGCTGAAAAGTATGCCCAACATGCCATTAAAGATACGCAAGATCCATGCTATATGCTTTTATAGATACTTAGAAATGCAATAAAAGTATAGAGAGAAGCATCAGAATTATAAGCAGCCCCGGAGGAGTTTCTTCTGGTGGGGAGGAAGGGTGATCGTGAGAAACTTAACCTTGCCACTGGGCTCTAGTCCCTGGGCTTCAGGGTGTGTGTGCACAGGTGATTAGAGTCCCAGACACTGTATTTTCAGATCTCTAAATGCTTCCTAATAAGAGGGGAGACTATTCTTGAGTGAATGTATTTATGGAGCACTGACTATGTGCCCAGCCCTGACTGTGCCAGAAGCCATGGGGACGCAGGAGGAATGCCACCTCTCCTGCTCCTGCTGGCTGGTGTCCTGAGTTCCCAGCCCTCGGAATTCCTCCTGCCCTTGAACCTGGTCCTCCTGGCCCACCGCCATCAGTGCAGAGGGCGTGGGAAGGGCCTGGTACTCTGAAAGGATTTGGTAGACCTGGGGAAGAAATTTTCCATGCGAACTGACAAACTCCAAAGAGAGCAGAATCGCTAACCCCCTGAGGTCTCCTAAAATCATCCTGAACTCCCCATCGTTTGAGACACAGGCTCACGGGAGAGGACCTCCTCTCCTCCCAGCATCCACCGTGAAGGCGTGAGGCATGCGTGCATGTGTTTGCTTTTCCTTTTTGCAGTATTACTTGCACACATGTACACGGTACAGATTAGCCTAAGTACACAGTGCGGTGGGCTGTTTTCAGCCTCAGAGTCTACGGTGTGGCCTCNCTCCCAGCATCCACCGTGAAGGCGTGAGGCATGCGTGCATGTGTTTGCTTTTCCTTTTTGCAGTATTACTTGCACACATGTACACGGTACAGATTAGCCTAAGTACACAGTGCGGTGGGCTGTTTTCAGCCTCAGAGTCTACGGTGTGGCCTCACTGGACATCTCTTAGGAGAGAACCCTGCTATGCTGTCACTTCAGTTTGGTGCCCCCTCCTCTATATGGGGACAGAGTGACAGGTCAGGCGGAAGCAGCCCCCTTACCTGAAGCCCAGGAGGATGGCTGAGGCGATGACCAGCGCGGAGAAGGAGAGCGCGTAGCCCACAGTGTAGATGACGTAAAGAGACAGGAGCTGCCGCTCCGGAGAGCTCTGTGTGCACACCGGGGACACAGGAGACACGGTGTACAGGGGGCACCCACTACCCTCTTCTCCCACAGCCTGCTTACCCGGGGGACAGGGAGATTCAGCCCCACTGAGATCCANATGTGTTTGCTTTTCCTTTTTGCAGTATTACTTGCACACATGTACACGGTACAGATTAGCCTAAGTACATAGTGCGGTGGGCTGTTTTCAGCCTCAGAGTCTACGGTGTGGCCTCGCTGGACATCTCTTAGGAGAGGACCCTGCTATGCTGTCACTTCAGTTTGGTGCCCCTTCCTCTATATGGGGACAGAGTGACAGGTCAGGCGGAAGCAGCCTCCTTACCTGAAGCCCAGGAGGATGGCTGAGGCGATGACCAGCGCGGAGAAGGAGAGCGCGTACCCCACAGTGTAGATGACGTAAAGAGACAGGAGCTGCCGCTCCGGAGAGCTCTGTGTGCACACCGGGGACACAGGAGACACGGTGTACAGGGGGCACCCACTACCCTCTTCTCCCACAGCCTGCTTACCCGGGGGACAGGGAGATTCAGCCCCACTGAGATCCGGAACTGAGGAAGGGAATCACCTATGGTGACGGTCCCCAGATTTCGAGGACCTTGTTCTGAGGCCAGAGAGGTGAACACACACCACCTGTGTCCAGAAGGCATTGTGAACAAAGCCCCAGAGGCAGGGGTTGGGCAGGCGGAGACAGACCTACCCACCAGATGGCCTGGGTCCCTGCTCCCATGAAGTTGGCCCCTTGCTGCCCCCACCCTCGCCTTCTCAACTCACTCGGTCCCCTCGCTTGGAATCCTCACACTCGGACAGGTCTCTCCAGGGCAGGCTTGAGTTGTCCTTGTGCAGCCACAGGCCATCCGCAGTGCAGAACCGGTAGACGTGACCCTGCAGCACTGGAGCGGAGACACGGGGTGAGCCTCATCCCAAGACCAGCTGCCTCACCCCCTCCCCACCTGGGGATCGACCCTGTGACCCCTCCACACACACACATATACACACACACACACACACACACTTGGGTCTTCCTCTCCTGGCACAGGTCCGTTTCACCCAGGAACAGGAAAGGTCACAAAGGGGACCTGCCCAGNCGGTCCCCTCGCTTGGAATCCTCACACTCGGACAGGTCTCTCCAGGGCAGGCTTGAGTTGTCCTTGTGCAGCCACAGGCCATCCGCGGTGCAGAACCGGTAGACGTGACCCTGCAGCACTGGGGCGGAGACACGGGGTGAGCCTCATCCCAAGACCAGCTGCCTCACCCCCTCCCCACCTGGGGATAGACCCTGTGACCCCTCCACACACACACACACACACACACACACACACTCGGGTCTTCCTCTCCTGGCACAGGTCCGTTTCACCCAGGAACAGGAAAGGTCACAAAGGGGACCTGCCCAGGCCCCGCCTCGGCCTTTCCTCTTAGCCACCCTGGAATGCAGTTTGACGAACCCACACTTTTGAGATAAGGCCACACCATTTCCAAGGCAGAGGAACCAGAGATCAAATTGCTAACATCCGTTGGATCACTGAAAAAGCAAGAGAGTTCCAGAAAAACATCTACTTCTGCTTTGTTGACTATGCCAAAGCCTGTGACTGTGTGGATCACAACCAACTGTGGAAAATTCTGAAAAAGATGGGAATACCGGACCACCTGACCTGCCTCCTGAGAAATCTGTATGTAGGTCAGGAAGCAACAGTTGGAACTGGACATGGAACAACAGACTGGTTCGGAATCAGGAAAGGAGTACGTCAAGACTGTATATTGTCATTCTGCTTATTTAACTTATGCAGAGTACATCATAAGAAACGCTGTACTGGATGAAGCACAAGCTGGAGTCAAGATTGCCGGGAGAAATATCAA
>SJYA01002871.1:595064-615651 GCA_006410615.1 Neotragus moschatus
CCTCAGGGAGCCCCAGTCTGAGGGGACACAGCCCCGCCTCAGGGAGCCCCAGTCTGAGGGGACACAGTCCTGCCTCAGGGAGCCCCAGGCTGAGGGGAGACACAGCCCCGCCTCAGGGAGCCCCAGTCTGAGGGGACACAGCCCTGTCCTCAGGAAGTTCTAACCTGATGGAGGAGACCCAGTCCTATTGTCAAAGATCACCTGATTTAAAAGGAATACATAGCTAATGGCAGAGATACAGTCCTTAGAGACCCTCTGTTCAAAGAGGGGGAGAACTGGCTCCTCCCAAGTAACTCCAAGTAGCTGGAGACGGAGGCTGTCCTCGGAGACCTACCAGTCTGGTGGGGAGCCCCTGTCCTCCAGGAGCTCCCTGTCTGACAGAGGAAGAAAGCACAGTGCCTGCCTTCAGAGAATCAAGACTCTCACAGAAAGAAGGTGCTGAGAAAGGAGTAACATCAATGTGAAGAAGAGAGGTCACACACGGGCCCAGCAGAATTGGGGGCAGGGTGTCCCTGTGCCCCTCACACCCTGCTGGACATCTGGTGCTGGAGCAACTGCCCTGGCAGGCCTCAGTGTCCACCATCCAGGGAGCGGCTTGGCTGGTGGCCCCAAGTTTGCAGTGAGGTCACAGTGATCGGGGCTTACTTGTGTCTGAAAGGAATTGTAAGTCTGACCCCAGGGCCAGGAGACCAGGGACAAAAGCGGGGAGAGATTTTGCACCAGGGGCGGGGGGGTGGTGTGAAGGAGGCGACTGGGGGCCAGGACAAGTTTTAAAAGACTGAAAAGACTTCCCTGGTGGTCCAATGGTTAAGAATCCGCCTACCAATGCAGGGGACACGGGTTCTACCCCTGGTCCAGGAAGATCGCACGTGCCAGGGAGCAATAAGCCTCTGTACCACAACTACTGAGCCCACATGCCACAACTAAGGCCCAACGCAGCCAAAAATAAATTTATATATATATATATATATTTAATTCTAAAGGAAAAAAGATTTTAAAGACCAGATTCGCCAGGTGTGGGAAGAAGGCTCAGTGTGAGGGAGAGAGACAGGCCCTGGCTGGCAGCGGCTGCTCAGAAGTTTCCAGGTGGAGAGGCAGCAGCAAGAACAGGTCTGCGCAGGGGGCTCATTAACACGCATGTCTGACAGCAGCGGCGCCAGCCCAGGTCCACCAGCCAGGGTCCAGGAAGGACGCGCCATTGAGGCCAGGACTGCATTTCCTAGTTCACAAACTGTCAACCCACCCACTGTTGTCGTATGCCCGACATCTTCATTTTAAGGGCTGGGGCAACCCTCTGCCTACCTGGTCAGGCACCTGTCAGTGGGACCTGGTTCCCTGAGTCAGTCCCCAGCTTGCAGCTCACTCTTTCCTTTCTCCACTGCTCTTCAGAGACTCTGAGCAGGGTCCCGATTTAGGAAACAGAAGGTATCTGGTAATACCGTGGGGCTAAGCCAGCTTTTGGGATCATAGTTTCTGGAAAAACCTGTGTTTTAAGAGACATCCCCGGGGAAGAGAAACAAAAACCTGAAAAATCTAATGGTGGGACTTCCCTCAGCAGGAGACGCCCCCCCGACACAGGATGAACAAAATCAAAAAAGAAAGGCAGAGAAGGGGAGGCATCAGGTCTGCTTTTAAGCGACTGGACGAGCCCCCAGACGTCTCTTTGATCTGCTGCGTGAGTGCCTAGAATTCCTCCCCCTGCCTAGAATTCCTCCCCAGGGGTTGAGTCATCTGATGACAGCAATACCAGCCTTCAGGGGTCATGACCCCAGAGCAATGATGGAGATCCGGGCTGATTCCACGGGCGGGCGTGAGACTGGTGTCAGAGCCTTCTCTAAGCCCGTTTAGAGGGGAGGAAGTGGGGAGAGGTGAGGAGGCAGAGGGGCCAGGGAAGGGAGAGGACCCAGCAGTGGAGCCCAAACCATGGAAGTACCACTGACCCAGGACGAAGCCTGCAGCCGTGTGATCCTAATAACCCTCAACTCGCCACAGGGGCCCAGGGTCTGGCAGCCAGGAGGCACACAAATGATGCTTTCCTTCCTCTCTGAAGCCGTCTCTGCAGGCTGCACTCTCACAGAATCAGGTTTTGAGCACCTGCTGTATGCAAGGTTGCTGCTGCTTCTGCTAAGTCACTTCACTCGTGTCCGACTCTGTGCGACCCCATAGACGGCAGCCCACCAGGCTCCACCATCCCTGGGATTTTCCAGGCAAGAACACTGGAGTGGGTTGCCATTTCCTTCTCCAGTACATGAAAGTGAAAAGTAAAAGTGAAGTCGCTCACTCATGTCCGACTCTTAGCAACCCTGTGGACTGCAGCCTACCAGGCTCTTCCATCCATGGGATTTTCCAGGCAAGAGTACTGGAGTGGGGTGCCATTGCCTTCGCCTTACAAGGTTAGGTGCCGAGAATCCCATTTTACAGATGGAGAAACTGAGCCTCTAAGGGGCCAAGTGACTTGCCCAAGATCATCCAGCCAGGGAGTGGCAGAATCAGGATCACAGCCCCTGGCCCTCTGCCTCTAGGGGCCAAAAGGCCAAGAGTCAGCTCCTGATCTTGCAGCTAACAGTCCACCATGGCCACGGGCCATCGGTCTGCCCTTCCTCTGGGCCTGGATTCACAACTTTCCGCATCTTCCCAGCAGGTCCTCTTGGCAGTGCGGGCCCCCTGCACCCAGCCATTCCCGGGCTTTCTTCTCAGGGCGAACTGGGCGGATGGGGAGGTGGTCGGGAGGTGGAATGTGCACAGATGTGTGTGTTGCGGGCACAGTGTCAACAGATCGCTGCATCCCTGCAAAACTCAGTGAGCCTATGCAAATACGTCTGTCAATTACCCTTCATTAGCAGCAAATATTAAAAGCCAGGACTGTTCCTGGCCCGGCCGTGGTCCCCAGGCGCCCATCTTGGCTGGAGATGGGGTGGGTCAGGGCCCAGCCCAGCTTATCAGGCCAGCCTTATCTGGCCCGGAAGCTACTGGTNGAGCCTATGCAAATGCGTCTGTCAATTACCCTTCATTAGCAGCAAATATTAAAAGCCAGGACTGTTCCTGGCCCGGCCGTGGTCCCCAGGCGCCCATCTTGGCTGGAGATGGGGTGGGTCAGGGCCCAGCCCAGCTTATCAGGCCAGCCTTATCTGGCCCGGAAGCTACTGGTATATCATAACCAGAAGCTTGGCTCTGGTCTTGTCAACACCAGGAGGCAGCCGGCCACGAGCCAGGAAGCCTAGGGAATATTTCATTAAGTCAGACCCTGGTGCTGGAAATAAAACCCCCAATTAAACACTTCCCCTCCCGGAAACTGCAGCAGCGTCCATAATCAAGCTAACAGCCGCCCTTCCACGTGGACGCGGGCACTCAGGGCTGTGGAGAGGCGCTCATGAATCCATTAGCTCCTGTACCTTGGCAACAGCGGTGGCCAGCACGGACTCCTGGGCCCCCAGCTTCCAGGCCAGGATGCCGAGATTCAAAGAGGGCAGTTACAGAACCTCCCCGGAGTTCAGGAATGAGGGTCAAAGCCAGGGCTGAAACTAAAGGTGCCGGCTTGGACTCTGGGTGAGAGGCTGTGCCTCACATCAAGGACTGGAGGAAGACCTCAAGCTCAAATCCTGGTCCTGCCCTCAACCAGCTATGGGACCTGGGGCAGACCTCCCTGGGTCTCAGTTTCCTCATGTGTAAAATGGAAACCATGATAACCTCCCAGGTCGGTGGTGTGAAGACTAGAAGTGAAAGCATGTGAAATGCCTGGTAGCTGTGTGTGTGTGTGCTCAATCATGTCCAACTCTTTGCAACCCCGTGGACTGTAGCCCACCAGGCTCCTCTGCCCAAGGAACTTTCCAGGCAAGAATACAAGAGTGGGTTGCCATTTCCTTCTCCAGGGGATCTTCCTGACCCAGGGTCGAACCCATGTCTCTTGCGTCTCCTGCATTGGCAGGCGGATTCTTTACCACTAGTGCCACCTGGGTGCCTGGCTGGCCTTCAGAACACAGTCTCAGTGAAAGTCCTGCTCCTGCCCAACCCCGTCTACCCCCACCCTGGCCCCAATTCCTCAAAAGAGTGCCCTTCACTGGGGCTGGGCTGGAACTTAGGACCCTGCCGCAGCTGAAATCCCTCCGGGACCAGCAGGGGGCCTCGGCTTCCTTCCGCAACCCTGGCCTGCTGCAAAAGCTCCTCCAGGGAGGCACCTGTCAGAGTTACCAAGAATTGTGAGTTATAGGCTATTTTTAAAGCATTTTATGACTCTCCTATAATTAGAACCAAGCTCACAAACAGGTAGGGATCAGGAGAGGGTGCAGCTAATGAGACTGGAATGATTTGTAACGAGCAGCTCAGCTGTTGGCCGGGAAGCAAGGTTGCTGGAGGGCCCTCAGGTGGCAGCAGGCTCTTGGACACCACTCCAGCCTCTTGGTTTCCAGAGAGGAAATCTTGTGGACACAAGGCATCTCCTCTGAAACCCTTCCTTCCCTGACTCACCTGCCCCCAACCTTTCTGTGCAATCCCCGGTTCTGAATTAGAGGGGTCTGCGTTCAAGGACTCGGCTGGCATCCCTGGGATGCTGTACAGTTCTGAGGCCTGGCCCCGTTTCCGAGCTGCTGCCCAAACATCCTCCACGCTGGAGGGCCCCCCTCCCCCTCCTCCATCTCCATCCACCTGTTCTTTAAGGCCTGGCCCCAATGACACCTCCCTCTGGAAGCCTTCCTAATGCCACACTCCAGGCAGAAAAGGTGGCTCCGACCTCCTCCGGCACCACTTCCCAGGCTCCCGAGCAACCTCTTCAAGCCCCGTGGGACAGTCACCCCTTCTCCCCAAAGCTCGCACACTCACACACCTCTAAGATCTCACTGACATCCCAGCTCTTAACACAGACCTGCCTTGGGTAATTGTTTCGAATTTAATTATTTCTCAAGTCACTCATTCCTCTGCCCTGCCCTGCGCCCTAGAAGGCTGACCCCTGTGGACAGTATCACTTGAGTTCCCTGCCCTCTGCTGGGTTTAGCTAATGGGAGGCACTGGCAGGGGGTAGGAAGACAGTTGGAAAGAGAGGCTGGGGTATTTCTCCCTTGCTCCCTTTTTGCCTTGATTCTGAGGTTCTGACAGTGGTTTTTGCCCCTCTGTGACCATGGCCCTGTCCTGCTGGTGGCCTCTCCATCACCATGGCCTCCAGCTGTCATGAGGGCACCACAGCCCTGTTCCTGCCCCACTGGGACCTAGGGATACCAAAGCTTCCCACTCTTAGAGTCCTTGGTGCTTTACATCCCTTGTTGTTTAATTGCTAAGTTGTGCCTGACTCTGCGATGCCATGAACTGTACCCTGCCAGGCTCCTCTCTCCATGGGATTTCCCAGGCAAGAATACACTGAAGTGGACTGCCATGCCCTCCTCTAGGGGACCTTTCCAATCNCCACTCTTAGAGTCCTTGGTGCTTTACATCCCTTGTTGTTTAATTGCTAAGTTGTGCCTGACTCTGCGATGCCATGAACTGTACCCTGCCAGGCTCCTCTCTCCATGGGATTTCCCAGGCAAGAATACACTGAAGTGGACTGCCATGCCCTCCTCTAGGGGACCTTTCCAATCCAGGGATTGAACCTATGTCTCCTGCATTACAGGCAGATTCTTTACTACTGAGCCACCAGGTGAACCCAGACCAACCTCTGAAGTGGTCCCTCTATCAGGTTCTTTTGAGATTCCAGCTGAGTGTGTTTTCTCCCAGGACATTGACTAAGATCTGCTCCTCTTTCTTCTTCACACTCCTGATTCCCACTATGACATTTTCACTTAGGGCACTCCCTTGATTAGCCCAAGAAAATTTCAGAACTGCCCCCCCTCCTCCCCCATGCCCTGGGAGAGGGTGAGGGAAGCCCCCCGTGCCAGCTTCTGCCAAGGGGAGAGCCAGGACAGGCCAGAGAGAGCAATTATGTTGCAGGAACCCAGGGTGGGTATTTCTGTGGATCCTTGACTCAGAGAGAGGGGAGAGGGAGGCAGAGTCTGTGATCCCAAGGGTCAAAAAAGGGAGTGAGTTAACTTGGTCAAAAAAGGAAGTGAGGCAGGGAGCAGGGGGTGGAGGCTGGCAGGGGGGCCTGTGCAGTGGCTGTTATCTTCATGGAGAAAGCAATAAAACCATGTTCGCTCATAAATGGGCACCACCAGGACCTATTTCCTGCTCAAATAAAATTAAAGGTGATGGATGGAGCCACGAGCAGCAGGCAGAGCTGGGGGTGGCTTAGTGCTGAGTGATGGGCCCTGTCCTGCGCCTGGCTCCCCAGGGTCTAGAGGGCCAGCCAGCCAGCTAGTCCCAAACCTCTGGGGAGCTGGGAACCTGTGTGTATTGAGGGAAGTGGGGAAGACAAGTCAGGTGGGTGGAAAAAGTTAACAGAAACCATTTTTAGGGATTTGAAATCCTCCCAACGCCCCCATCACCCGGCTATATTCCCCCTCCCACATGATATCCAGAGGCACAGAGAGGTCTAGAAGTTCAGTCAAGCTCACACAGCCACTTGGAACAGGGTGAGGCAGAATCATAAGACTTCATCTCCAGGGAGAAGGCAAGCAGTTCACTGCCCTCCCTTGGGGGTGGTCCAGCCAGCAGAGGCCCAGACCCACACGCACAGGAACACACATGTGCCCGCACACTGGCGGAACCCTGGTGCAGAAATGACACACGCTTAATCTGAACCAGACTCCTGGGCTGATTCATGGGTCTGCTATTCACTCACTGTGAGAGCTTGGAAAAGTCATTTAGCACCTCTGGGCCTCAGTTTCCTCCTCTGTAAGAGGGGAGGGTCATCAGAGTACTAGATGAGGTATTCTTGGAGTCCTCGGAGCCCCGAAAGATTGTTTGAGGATTAAATGACTGTAGGGACATAAAGTGCTTATGGAAGAGCTACATGAAGGGCACTGGGCCGCTCTGTCTCACCCAGGTGCCTGCCTCTTTCCAGCCCAGGCTCTCAGCACGCACCTCGGGGTGGGTGGGCATACCAGGAGGGGACAGCAGGAGCGAGAGTCCTCAGGACTCCAGCTGGGGCTTTGCCTGACCTCCATCCCGTGTTCTGAGCTGAAGCTGACGCCAGGCCCTGCCAGGTGCCCTGATGGTCCACTACGCAGCTGCCTCCTCCAGGAAGCACACTGGCTTCCCACAGCATGATCTCCNTTCCAGCCCAGGCTCTCAGCACGCACCTCGGGGTGGGTGGGCATACCAGGAGGGGACAGCAGGAGCGAGAGTCCTCAGGACTCCAGCTGGGGCTTTGCCTGACCTCCATCCCGTGTTCTGAGCTGAAGCTGACGCCAGGCCCTGCCAGGTGCCCTGATGGTCCACTAAGCAGCTGCCTCCTCCAGGAAGCACACTGGCTTCCCACAGCATGATCTCCGTCTCACACCTGCTTCTGGGCCAGTTTCTGCTTGGACTCAGGCCCCTTCAATGCACTGTCATTAAGAGCACAGGCTGCCTTCAAATCCTGGCCCTGCCATTGACCACATCATCTAGAGTGAGTGGCGTAAACTTTCTGGGGACTCAGTTCCCCTAACTGTATTAGAAGCATACTGGGGGGTCGTTGTAAAGATTACATGAATACTTGCCTTTTAGGGCAGGATGGGGCACAAAGCAGGCACTGAATCAGTATCATTATTATAGGACAGTATCTTTTCTCCCTTCCTGAGACTGTGAGCTCACTGAGACAAGGGTGCTTGTCTCCTGGGACACACAGGGCTGGGAGGTGGGGGCCACACGGTCTCCCCCTCCAGTCAGAGCTCCCTCTGTAGTCTCTGTAGGTCTCTGCACCCCAAAGCCCCTCTCACCTACCCAATCACACCCTTCCCACCACAAGGTGTCCCCTACAGGCAGGAGTGAGCTGGGGAAGGCTGGAGGACAATCCTACTAAGGCCTGATCACCACTGCCTGGGTTCCTCTGAGCAGTGAACCCCTTCAAAAGTCAAGAGGTGGTTCCAGGGCACTATCAGGTAAGCGTAAGTGCTCAGTCCTGTCTGACTCTTTGCAACCCCATGGACTGCAGCCCACCAGGCTCCTCTGTCCATGGGATTTTCCAGATGAGAAAACAGAAATGGATTGCCATTCCCTTTTCCAGGGGATCTTCCCAACCCAGGGATCAAAACTTTTTCTCCTGCATTGCAGGCAGATTCTTTACCATCCGAGCCACCAGGGAAGTGGGGCACCTACAAACACATGCATACACACACACAGCAGTGACACCTCAAACCACCCCCACCCCAAGGACCCGGGAACTGTTCTTGCCTGATTCCTTTCCTGATTACTAGGTGCAAGCGGGTATTCACATTTCTTTCTTCAGTCAGAGCCCCATGCTTTCCCTATAGCCACCTGCCAGAACAAGCCTCAGGCCCAGGTTATACCTGATACCAACCCCTACTGCTCCCGACCCCCAAGGAAAGGTAGGCAGACCACCATGAGGAGGCCTAAAGACCTCCAGGAGTGGGGAGACTATGTCTCAGTGGAAAGGAAGCAGCAAGCGCCCTATGCCAACTCCACCCCTACCCAAGCCTCCCCGACACCAAGGAGGGGAGGTCCATGTGGGGAAGGGGACTCACCGCTGCTGGCCCAGGGTAGGTACCAGGGGCAGCTGACATTCACAAAGGAGCCTGGTGACCCATCCGGCCAGCAGGCATAATCGTCGAAGGTCCGGTTGCAGAAGAGGTCTGGTGCAGGGGGAAGGCGTTTAGTCTGAGCCTGGCTGGGGCGCTTTCCACTTTCCCCTGCTCCCCATTGGGGAAGCTACCCAGCAGAAAGCTCCCTGTCTAGCACATTCCCACCCAGCAGGCACCACTTAGCAGCAGTGGGACTTGGAGCCAAGTACTTAAGGTCTCTGTTTTCTCATCTGTAAAATGGGGTTGATTTCCCAGCCCACAGGGCTGTGCAGGGACAAACAGCGTAGGCAGCAAGGATATCAGAGCATAATAAGTGCTTAATAAACAATCTTCATGGCCTTTTCTGAAATTCCACACCTCCTGCGACTGGGACAGTGCCTCAGTACCTCTCCAGCCTGAGATGACTTCCTCAGGCGACTGGGTCAGGACCTCAGGTCAGGAACAGAGGTCTGTCTGGCTTCAATCCTCTATTCTTTAAAACAGCCCACACGAGCCCCCTAAACTTTCATTACTGTAAGTACGTGAGTGGGGCCTCCAGCATGGGCATAAGCCGGGAGGCACTGAGGACACAGAACAGAATGGCCTGGTGTCAGCTCCGGGCGGGGCCTGGCAAGGGGTACAGCGGCTACTCAGCTGTGCCCCAAGGCATAGGGCAGATGCAGGTCCTAGGCATAGGCAGAGGCAAGGGATGCTAAGCCAGCTTGGGGGGGCCTCTGGCAGCTCTGGAGAGCTGTTGGGTGGGGGCCCCGCCTGCTCTCACCTGCGGCTGGTAGGGGGGCCTCGGTCAGGAACCGCTGACACTGGCGACGGTACTCTCGCCATTTCTGCACGGTCTCTGAGAGGGACACGGTGGCGCCCTGGGGAGAAGAAAGAAAAAGGGGCCCCTTGGGTCCAATTCAAGTCTATTTTACCCTCTGCCCCCAGACACTTGGTTTCTTGATCTTTAGGGGATCTTAGGGCCCCAAACCTCACAGGCCTTGGCCATCTTTGCAAGGGGGTGACAACCCAATGAAGGGCTCCAGTGGATGTTTTTCAGAGCATACCTTGCTGCTAAGTCGCATCAGTTGTGTCCGACTCTGTGCGACCCCACAGATGGCAGCCCACCAGGCTCCCCCATCCCTGGGATTCTCTAGGCAGGGGCACTAGAGTAGGTTGCCATTTCCTTCTCCAATGTAGTAAAGTGAAAAGTGAAAGTGAAGTTGCTCAGTTGTGTCCAACTCTTTGTGACCCCATGGACTGCAGCCTACCAGGCTCCTCTGTCCACGGGATTTTCCAGGCAAGAGTACCAGAGTGGGTCACCAGTGCCTTCTCTGAGCATACCTTGAGGTGTAGTAAATGTCCAACCCATGGCTACTGAAAGGAGCCGTTGGGGTGAGTGGAGGAGGGGGAGGGGAGAGTGTGTGTCTCATTCATGGTTGCATCTGCCCCCACCCAGCAGAGATTTCCTGAGGGCCCTGGGGTTCGTGACTGCCACGGGCTCCTTTCCAGTGCCCAGTCAACCTGCCTGTGAAGTTCTCACACTTTCACCCACCATCTATAAGGGCACGCGCAGGCTCAGGGTGGGAGAGGGGCTCAGTCAAGGTCACACAGCACTCCAAGGCGCAGAGCTAAGGCTAGGATCTGGAGCCTCCCAGATCAATGACTGTTGGAGCAGTGGATGATGTGGGCTGTGGTGGGATTCAATGCTGCAGACCTTGGTACTATTTCCCACTACCACAGGGGTCCCCAGCCTCTGGGACCTAATGCCTGATGATCTGAGGTGGACCTGATATAATAATAGAAATAAAGTGCACAGTAATTGTGACACACCTGAATCATCCTGAAACCATTCCTCCCACTGCCAGTCTGAGGAAAAACTCTTCCACAAAACCAGTCCCTTGTGCCAAAAAGGTTGGGGACCACTGCTCTAGCGTACCTCCTACAAAATGCAATCATGTTATCTGGGAGATCAATACAAGGCTGCACTGTCTCCTTCTAGCACAACAACAGGAGTCAAACAACAGCCCAGCTCTATCAACTGGAGAAGGAGAAGTCTTGAGGACATGGCGTGAAGGGGTCAGAAAAGTTCCAGGACACAGAGATCAGGCCTGCATTGGGAGGGGCCCCCCTATCTGTGAGCAGGGGGATAAGAAGCTCCACTTTCAGCTAAGGTAACACAACTGGCTTTTAGACAGACCCAAGCAGATGCACCCAAGAGAGAATTATCCATTCCCAGACACTGTAGTGTACTTCCTTTACATATGTCTTGGGACTATGTTTCTTTTTTATTTGTATTTTTTCCTGAACAGGCTTAAGATTCTAAATATTCCTCACTTAGAGGCTGCAGACACACAAATGACCAGGGAGCCCCTTGGATAAAATTTAGGACCTATACATAATTTAAAACAAAATTTCACTTTTTAAAATCACAACAACAAGCATTTGTGCTGAAATTAACACAGCTTCCTTTGGGGAGCTTGCATCCTTGACTGGTGGTGCCCTAAGCACACTGGATCTAGTGTCTGGGTAATCTTGCCCAGATTTAAGCTGAGTTGTGGTTTGTAAAGGGATCCCCAGTTTCTGAGATCTAATGCCTGATGATCTGAGGTGGAGTTAATGTAATAATAATAAAAATAAAGTGCACAATAAATATAATACACTTGATGTGTTAAGTCGCTTCAGTCATGTCTGACTTTTTGCCACCCTGTGGACAAGTTCCTCTGTCCGTGGGATTCTCCAGGCAAGAATCCTGAAGTGGGTTGTTGTGCCCTCCTCCAGGGGAACCTTTCCGACCCAGGGATCAAACTCCAATCTCTTATGCCTTCTGCATTGGCAGGCAGTTTCTTTACCACTAGCACCACCTGGGAAGCTTGAGTCATCCCACAACCATCCCCTCACCGCGATAAAACTGTCTTCCACAAAACCAGTTCCTGGTACCAAAGAGGTTGGGGACCGCTGGTTTATGAGACGCTTCCCATAAAGACACAGGTTGTCTTGGGCTCATCCCTGGCTGCCTAGGAAGCCCTGGGGAAGGGGACAGACAAGCTTGCTTGAGCCCCAGCCACACTCTTAGAGTAAGAGTGCTGAGACCACAGGTGGAGGCAGTCCTCTTCTGAGGGCAAAGGTCAAGTGTATTTGTAAAAAAAAAAAAAAAAGAACAAGAAATCAAACCTAACAGCAAAGGCAGTATCTTGATTTTAGCTACAACTGAGGGGCCCAAACAGTTTTCACTAAACCCAGTCCTGGGGGCTCAAACCCTCAGACTCGCTTTCCTTCTCCTCCTGCCCCTGAAAATGGCAGCTGCTGGTGGTTGGGGAAGGGAGACTGGGAAGAAATCCCATTCCATCTCTCTTTCCAGAAGGAAAGCAGGCAGGAAGCAAGGTCACTGCTGGGAACTGAGGCAGAAGGTATGTCAGGGGCAGGGAGTGAGAATGAGGAAGCCAGAAGTCTGGGGGTGGAGGTGGCGAGGGGGGTTAAAGGATAAGGAAAACACCAGGAAGGCCAGGCTGGCCACCAATCTCCAGGGGACTTGGAGGCAGAGGCAGCCCTGCCACTTGCTCTGAGCAGAGCTTTGGACAAGAAACTATCTTCAGACTGGCACTCCTTGAGGCAGGGCCGTGTCTCCCCTCAGACTGGCGGTCCCTAAGGCAGGGCTGTGTCTCCTCTCAGACTGGGGCTCCCTGAGGGCAGGGCTGTGTCTCCCCTCAGACTGGAGCTCCCTGAGACAGGGCCATGTCTCCCCTCAGACTGGGGCTCCCTGAGGCAGGCCCGTGTCTCCCCTCAGACTGGGGCTCCCTGAGGCACAGCTGTGTCTCCCCTCAGACTGGGACTCCCAGAGGCAGGGCTGTGCCTCCCCTCAGACTGGGGCTCCCTGAGGCAGGACTGAGTCTCCCCTCAGACTGGAGCTCCCTGAGGATGGGGCTGTCTCCCCTCAGACTGGGGCTCCTCGAGAACAGGGGCTGGGTTGCCCCCTCAGAGGGCTTCCTGACAACACGGTTTGCTGCCATCTTCCTGCACCAGTTGAAGTTCTCCAAATACTGCTCACTTCCGCCCCACCTCTCCCCAGTCAAACACACAAACTACCAGACCTCTGGCCTCTCCCCACCTGGTGTTTATGGAAGTAATACTGTGCCAGGCTCTGGGTGGCAGGTCTGACGGAGGGACATGGGGAACACAAAGATGAGGGCAGAGCCCCCGCCTGAGAGAATCCCCAGGCTTCTCGGGGGTGGGTTGGGGACAAATGCTCTTCCAGACACAGCAGAGAAGGCAGGTGACACTGCTCGGTTGTGGCAGAAGTCGGTGCAGATCCGAGAGTTCTGGCGGGGTCAGGGGGGGCTGTGAGTGGGGGTTAAGCAGGGGATCTGTGGAGAGAGATTGGGCCCAGCAAGGGCAGAGGTTGGGAATTTCAGCAGGGGGGCCCAGCCAGAACAAAATGGCAGAGGTCGGACACTACAGTTCCAGGGAGCAAGCCGAGGACAGCTACAGACCGCTGTTCAGGAGAATCTTCTCAGGACCCGGGGCAGCTGGGAGGCTCTGGCCTGGAACAAGGCTGAGGTTACGTGGTGCGGCCAGGCCCAGGGCCCACGGGAGCACGGTTACATGGAGATACGTGAATAGCCCTGGCACTGGGAGCAGAGCCAGGCCTGACCCTGGCTCTCTCATATACTGATTTTCTGACCTTGCCCAAGAATTTTAACTTCCAGCCTGAGCTCACACCTGCACAGACTGGAAATAACCATAGTCCCTCCCTCCTCATGAGTATTAAGTGAGTTGATGCTAAAGGGCCCCGGTACGTGGAAAACTCAGTCAACAACAGCTGTCCTGGATTTCTGCTGTTGATGGGAGAAAGCAAAGCATGGTCCGGGCAGCCAGGCTTCCCGGGGAGTCAGGGTCCTACCCCTCCTTCATTTCTAGGATCAACAAACTCCTGGCAGGAGGAAACAAACATATTTTCATGCCAAGGACCGATCATTCAGCTTAATTCGTGGCATCTTCCAGCTGCAAATGTAGCCAACAGCAAAGCCTCCGTGCCTTCCAGCAAGCAGGAAACTGCAAGGAGGGGCCTGGTCCTGCTCACTGGCCGCCACCCCACCCCGTCCCGCCCCATTTCATCCCACTTTGATGTGAGGTCCTGCCCTAGGCCTGGAGAGGAGGGGCTGCAGGGGCTGGGTGGTGGAGAGGATTCACTGATGGAAGCACAGCTGGTTGGAGAAGGGGCACTTGACGGGCCTGGGTGAGGACAAGCTGGCAGTTTTTAGAATCAGGACTCACCAGGTGTCATGGGCACTCTCTGCATGGGGGTGAAGGCAAATGGGGGCAATGCCTGGGGTGGAGGTCACAGTAAGGAGGGGGCATCTCTCAGATTCAAGAGTTTGGGGAGGAAGCAGGAGGAGAAAGAAGAGGCCCGGAGGGAGCACTGGACAGACAGTCACAGGTCCTGGGCATAAATCCCAGTTGTCTGTTAATGTGGGACTGATGGGACAAATTTTAACCTTCTGGGGCCTCAATTTCCTCATCTGTAAAATGGGCACATCGCTCTTCTGTAAGAATTCCAGGACAGTTCCAGCAAGATAAAGTAGCGAAAAGCTTTAGGAGTTATCCTTCCCTGTATGAATGGGCAGTGTTCTAAGGAGGAAAAGCAGGGAGAGAAGGATGCAGAGCGGGTGGTTGCTCTCAAGGTGAGGGATTTTCCAACACCCTGGGAGGGCACACCTCCAAACACTGACTGCTAACCTGAAGAATTCCTCCTACAGCTTCACATCTCAGTATGAATAAGGGCATCAGATTCATTCCTTCTCCAGAAACCTTTTTGTCTGAAGGGAAGGAGGAAAGAGAGGCCTCTGAGGTGGGGAAAATGGGAGAGGAAAAAGAGGGCTCCAGTGGCAACACTAGGGTCTACCAACGGGTGCAGCCTTGCGTCTTCCCCAAGGCAGGACCTCCGGCCTCATCTTCTCTGCCCGACTTCCAGAGCTCAGCCATCACCGACAGCCTCTGAGACCTGCAGGGATGGGGGTGCTGGTCCCCACGCTCTTGGCCCCATTTCTTTTTCCTTAAAGACTCCAGATGCATGAGCAGAAGGGCAGGGAAAGGAAGGCCATATACACATTCCCACATGCACAGACCCCTCCCAGGGACACACTGCCACACACGCTGTCACACATGCCGTGGAGCACATGCTTACACACTAAGACATGACAGAGCCTCTCTCCCACACACGAACACACAGACGGTCAGGTACACACAGAGACCCCTTGGCTGACATATACTCAAGTCACACTGTTGCACACACAGATGCAGAGAAANCCCCTCCCAGGGACACACTGCCACACACGCTGTCACACATGCCGTGGAGCACATGCTTACACACTAAGACATGACAGAGCCTCTCTCCCACACACGAACACACAGACGGTCAGGTACACACAGAGACCCCTTGGCTGACATATACTCAAGTCACACTGTTGCACACACAGATGCAGAGAAAGAGTCACACGTTCTGTCACAAGCACCCTATTTTTCACCCACACACGGACACACACTGATAGACACCCATTCACACTCTAAGAGGTCTGTCATACACACACACACACACACACCCCTCCCCATAGGTGCAGTATCACACTTGGAGTCACACAGGCATACAGATACACAATGTCAGATACACAATGACACGCTGAGATGTTTCAGACACAGGGACTCACAGGCAGGAAGTCACGGAAGGTCACGTGAGTGCAGAGGAGAAACAGGGGTTCATACAACCCCTTTCCCCCGTCCCTCTCTCTTTATGTCTCTCTCGGTCTCTGTGTGTCTCTGTATCTCCTCATCTCTCTCTCACACACAGGGAGGAACCTACTCAGGGGCAGCCTGCCACTAAGGAAGAGCCTACTTCTCCTAGAGCCAGGCATCTGAGGGCAGGATGTGGTTTCTTGGTATCTCCTGCTCTGATCCCCACTGGAGGCTGTGTCTGGGAGGGAATCCAGCTCAAGAACGAAGTTTCATGCTGACCGTGGCGTCCCCTGGACTCCCTCCACCCTTCACTAGAGGGGCCCCCACCCCTAGCCCTCTTCCATCACCCTGGAGAAGGCTTCCAGATGTCTGAGGACAAGAGGGTCAGAGCCCTTGAGCGACTAAGGCTGCCGTCACGGGATGGCAGTGTCTCAATCCGCTCCAGAACTCCTACGTGGCGGGGCTCGTGATCCTTATTTACAGATGAGGAAACTGAGGTTCCGTTCGCGATGGTCAGGAATATTTGAACCCAGGCTTGGCTGGCTCTAATTTTGGGTGTCAAAGGCTTGCCCTCAGTAGACCAGCTCCCTGACAGGGGTCTTGGGGAAGAAAGGAATAGGGGAGGGGGTGGTCCTTCCCAGCAACGATGGGGTGGCCTAGGTCCCTTCTTCAGAGGTCAATTTGACCACCCCCTCTGCTTCTACCCCCTCCAGCCTGGCCAGCCTGACTGTGGGTAGCTCACTCGGTTTTCCCTTTGGTCCCGCCTGGATGGGCAGGTATTAGGCACCAGCCCAGCCCTGTACCCCTTTCTCCTCTCTGCTGGTGGTCTGCTGGATTCACTTTATACAGGGAACCCTCCTTTTCTGAGATTTATCCCCCCAGCAGGGGCATGGAGGGAGCGACCTAGACTTGCTGATCTCATGAACAGAAAATAGAAGGCAAAATCCACCAGTGTTTATAGAGTCTTACACGCAGGATGAGTTGTGTCGCAATTACTGCAGTCTGACCTCCAAGCTTGTCACTCAGACCTCCGCAGGCCAAGAATGCTCAAAGCAGGGGCACCCCCTGAAACTCCCCTTCTCTGCTCAGAGCCTGACTCACCCTGCCCTTCTCTGTCCCCAGGACTAGAGATATGGCCCCAGGATATTAGGCTTTTACCCTCAGGGGATCAGAAGAGAGGGGGTTCAAGAAGCCCCATTCTTCTGGGCAAAGGAACTTTGGGGAGAAGACAGGTGGCCTCCACAACGTCTCTTTTTTGCTTAATCTGCAAACTTGGCCTGGAGCAGGATGGGACCGGGCGCCAGAGCCTCCCACCCTGACCCTGTCCCAGCCTGAGGAGGAGGAAGAGGAAGAGGGAGGAGGGGGAGGAGGGGAAGGAGGGAGGAGGGGGAGGAGGCAAAGGTGAGCCAAAGCAGTCTGCAGTCCTGGCTATGGAAGGATCCCAGGCATACCAAGAAAGCCATTGTGCGGCAAGGGCAGAAGTTGGGCTGGCGGACAGGGAGAGGGAGGGGAATGAGTCTGGGGAAAACACCGGGGCTGAGGAAGGGCTGGCACCTTAGCTGGGAGAAGCATCTGTCTGCATGTGGATTCTCAACCAGGGATGGAGTCGGTCCTCACCCGAGCCCCTCCTCCAAGCCCCTCCTCCTGCCTCCCACCTGGGACAAATTTCAAGGCTTGTACAGGCCCCCTCCCCAAAGCTTCAGGTCTAGGGGCAGGAGTGGAAGGTCACCGGAAAACACAGCCCCCTGGCACAGGACAGGCCACCCAAGCCTACACCTCCTCTCTATTTCAAGCATCTCACAGCATCTCTGCTCAACTCCCCTCTCCTAAGGCAGGCTGACATAGCCCCCAGCCCAGAAGCCTGGAGGCAGCAAAGGCAGAGAGGGGCTGTAGGGGTCCCCCGAGGTCAGCTCTCCAAGGGCGTGGGGAGGCCAAGGTGTCTCTGAGTGTCCCAGTATGAGCTCTGGTGCTTGTAGACCACCAAGGGGGTCAAGCTGGGGGTGTCAGATGAGTGTGTGTATGTGTGGAGGGTGCTGCCTGCTTCCAGAGGAACAGGGAGCCTTTTCCGCATTTGCTTCGGGGCTGGGGAGCCGATGTGGCTCTCAGGTTCCCTCTGGGAGGTCAGGAGAAAGGACAGCAAGCTGCCACCGCAGGGTCCCTGGGGCTGTTGCCGGGGGCTGCTAGGGGAGGAGAGTGGAGCTGGGGGTCCACACCCTGGCCTCTCTGCGTTCCCGGAGGGTCTCCCATAGCGAGCGGTGGCCGGTTGGGGCGCAGACATCGCGGGAAGGAGTCTGGGGCAGAGTGGGAGAGGGCAGCTCGGGCTGCAGCTGAGCCACTGGTACGGGTTTAGGGGAGACGGAGTTGGGAAAGTGGTCTGGGGAGATGCTCGGCGCAGAAGTCAGCGCAGGGCGGCCGCGGGACAGCCGGTGGCCCGGCCAAGGGGCCCCGGCGGCCAGGAAGACGGGCGCCTGGCCGGGGCTGGGGGAGCTGTTCGCCGTCCGAGTCCCCACCTCGGCCACCCAGCCCGGGGCACTCCACTGTCCTAGGCCCCGCTCTCCCAAGGCTTGGGTTCCCGCCGCCCGCGGAGTTTCGCTCAAGTCCGGGACGCCTGGCCCGCACCGCCGCCAACCCCGCCCCGGGGCCCGCGGGTCTCACCTGGGGGCGGGGGCCGGCCCTGCCCACCGCCCCGAGCAGCAGCAGCGCCAGGCGGAGCGGCCCCGGGGCGCCGGCCATGGCGGGGCGCTCAGCACTGGGCCATCGCTGCCACCTGCGGCACGGCGCGCGCCACGGAGCCCTGGCCGCGCGGGCGGGCGCGGGGGAGGAGCCGGCGCGGGGCCGCCCCGCCCGCAGGAGGGGCCGAGCGGGTCCTGGCTTTCCAACCCGGGCCGCCGAGGCCCCCCGGCCGGTCCTTCTCCGGCGGGAGGTCCCGGGCACTGCGCTCCGGGCCAGTGCGCTCGGGTTCGGGGCGCGCAGGAGCCGGGCCATCATCCTGCACCCGGACCACCTTCCGGATCCCTCTGCTAAGGAAAGCCAAACCGCCCCCAAGATGTCCAGGGTACCTCAAAGGGAACTGGGGCCGGAGAAGCGCACAGGACTTGGCCAAGGTCACACCTTCCGTCAGACCCCTTTCAGAAAGTGTAACCCCAAGAGCTGAGAGTGGCTAGGAAGACAGATCCACCCGGTGGGGTTACCCCATCCCCAAGTCCTCTCCTCCTTCTCGAGTTCTGTCCCGAAGGCGGCCCTGGGACAACCAAGCTTGATGGGACAATGACAAACGATCTGTGGAGCCCTGCGGGTGGGGAGGGTCTAGAAGCTCACCACCCGCCTCCTGCAGCCTAGCCCTGCTCTGAGTCCCTGGGCTCTTACAACCCCTGTGCCCACGCGATAACGTGTGCCCAAAGCTGTCCTCTGCCCTCCTGCGTCTTCCTCTCGCTGCTTGGTGCGACTCTCTATTTTACCTACCTTTATATCCCCACACCACAGCGCAGTGCAGACCTGGGAGCAGGGGCTGGTGGGGCCCAGACTCACCCTCAGCCAGGCTGTGGGAGACAGTGCCAAGAAAGCACTGACTTTCCTGTTCCCTAAAGACAGTGAGGAGATCCAGTGGGAAGAGGGAATTGTACCCGCCTTTCCGCAGTTAATCCTAAAGGAAATCAACCCCGAATATTCATTGGAAGGACTGATGCTGATGCTGAAACTTCAATACTTTAGCCACCTGATTTGAAGAACTGACTCACTGGAAAAGACCCCAAGGCTGGGAAAGATTGAAGGCGGGAGGAGAAGGGGATGACAGAGGATGAGATGGTTGGATGGCATCACCGATTCAATGGACATGAGTTTGAGCATGCTCCAGGAGTTGGTGAAAGACAGGGAAGCCTGGCGTGCTGCAGTCCATGGGACTGCAGATTCGGGACACAACTTAGCGACTGAAAAACAATTGCCCCCCTCCCACACCACCGACAACAACAAAAAAGAACTTTGAAGTGGGGTGGCAGCAGTATTAGCCTGGAGCTAAACGGAGCATGTCTGGACCATTCCAAAGGGAAAGGGAGTCTGTTGGAGCAGCTGCTTCTCAGCGAAAGAACAGAACATCTCAAATCCCAGAGAGAGGTGAGATGCTGGGAGAAGGGAAGAGCAAGAGCTGGGAGGAGGCCTCCAGTGGGAGGAACCAGGGCTCCCATTCAGCAAGTTCTGC
Source organism: Neotragus moschatus (assembly GCA_006410615.1). Taxonomy (NCBI): domain Eukaryota; kingdom Metazoa; phylum Chordata; class Mammalia; order Artiodactyla; family Bovidae; genus Neotragus; species Neotragus moschatus. Next base: position 614,568 of record SJYA01002871.1, read on the forward strand.
CTCCACTACCTGAGGGTCGTTTATTTCCTCTTTCCCAGGTGATGCAGTGGTAAAGGATTTGCCTGCCAATGCAGGAGATGTAGGGGATGTGGGTTTGATTCCTGGGTCAGGAAGATCCCAGGAGGAGGAAATGGCAATCCACTCCAGGATTCTTGCCTGGAGAAGCCCTCGGACAGAGGATCCTGGTGGGCTACAGTCCATGGGGTTGCAAAAGAGTGAGAAACAACCGAGCGACTATGCATACACTACCAAGAAGTCTAACAATCACCTTTTGTGCCACTTAGGATTAGCTGCAAGTGACAGAAAACCCTGAATAACCGTGGCATAACCAAGGACTCTGTAATGTAATGCAAGCTCAGAGGTTCAGCCCAGGGCTGGGGCAAAGGCTCCTTGACCATCAGGGTGTCCAGCTCTTTCAGTTTCCGCCATTCTCATGGTTCAGGACTTCTACCTAATAATCCAAGGTGGCTGCTCCTGCTCCAGCCATGGTATTCAAATTCCAGCCAGCAGGAAGGTGGTAAGGGAAGATGGGTGCACCTCCACCAGTAAGGACATAGCCTGAAAGAGGCAGTCATCAGTTCCACATGCCACAGTGAGCACTCAGACACACAGGCACAGTTAGCATTGAAGGAGGCCCTTTTTCCAAACTGTCACTGGCAAAGTTAAATATCACAGTTTTTATTGCTTTAGAAGAAGGCTAGATAGATAGGCAAATAAGTTGTAGACTCTGTTGTATCAGGGCTGGGGGTTGGGGACAAGAGAAGAGGAGAGAGGAAAAGGGCTAGAGAGAGCACCCAGGCAGAACTGAGCCCTTACCATGAATTTATCAACCTCTAAATTACACTCACTGAGTATCAGTTGAACATCTGTCTTGAGCCACACACTCAACTAGGTCCTGGGCATTAAGGGGTGATGCAGTCTGCATCCTCAGAGGGATTCTAGTGCAGGAAGGAGACATTAGGAAAGTAATTATTGGAGCCATGTATATTAAAGTTGCAATGGTGATCAGCACCCCTGAGATAAGCAGATGCTGTTGAAGTCCTGCCCTCAGTACTTGAAAGACTATTTTCTCTCTGCTGGGATG
>SJYA01002871.1:615805-644839 GCA_006410615.1 Neotragus moschatus
ATGGGGTGGGGGGTGGGGGAAAGGGAGGGTTGGATTTTCTCTGGCTGGGAGGAGAGCTTTGTATTCAGTCAGTGCAGGGTAGGCACCTTTAGGAACCGAAGCATGGATGGGCAGCAGTGGAGGGATAAATGCTTCAGTGTCTCACCCCTTGGATTCAACAATTCAGAGGTGTACTGCAGTCTCCCAGAGGTCCCAGTGCAATGGAGCCGCAGCTTCCCAGATGTTCACTCAGGTGTTCAGTTAAACACTCACTTCCTGGTCTGTCTCACCTTCCACCAGCAGGGTACTAGTGCTTCCTGAGGGCACCTTCTAAATAAAAATAAACTAGTTGGGGGGCTTCCCTGGTGGCTCAGTTGGTAAAGAATCTGCCTGCAATGTAGGAGACCCAGGTTCAGTCCCTGGGTTGGGAAGATCCTCTGGAGAAGGGAATGGTAAACCACTCCAGTATTCTTGCCTGGAGAATCCCAAGAACAGAGAAGCCTGGCGGGCTATAGTCCATAGCATCAAAAAGAATGGGACACAACTGAATGGCTGAGCAATCCACCTGTGTGTGGGTGTGGACTGTAGCCTGCCAGGCCCCTCTATCCATGGGATTCTCTGGGCAAGAATACTGGAGTACAAATCTTTACTTTTAAATTCTTAAATTCTTGCTGGGAAAGCCTAGCTGAAGACAGTGGGCAGATGAGAGCAGCCAGAGGTGGGGACCGGCCCCCTGAGCCCAGAGGTATTTGGGTGGAAGATGACTCTCCTCTCCTTTGACCACGTGGGGGTCCAGAAACTCTGAGTCTGCTCTGATTCTGATGCTACCTCTGGTCTCAGCATGTATTAACACCATCCTGGATTCTGTCTCCTCATTAGACTGAGACTCCGGGAGGACCAGCATGCTGGACTTCAGTGCTGGGTTTGAGTGCTCAGCGTTGGCAGACCCCTCCCTCCCCTCCAGGAACTGTCTCTGGGTATGACAGGCAATACTGTGTGCTATGCTCTGGTGCTTCCTTGCAGATTCTAGAAGGCTCTGTATTGAACATGGGGACAATTTGTCTCCTTCACTTGTAAGTAAATTTCAGCGTAGGTCCACAGTCTGATTACCCCCTCAATTTTTTTTCAAAGCAACTTAACTCTCTCCATCCCTTCTTACCCTGTCTCCTAGAGGGTGAGCTTTCTCATACCCTTATCTGACCTCATCCCTGAGCCCATCCATTGGTTCCCCATTACACAGGACCAAGTCCTCCAAACTTGTTAGCATCTAAGAAAGCTGCCTGGATTGCCCCAGCTCACCTCCCAGCTGGACCTCTGTGCTTTCGAACAAGCAGTCCCCTCTGTCTGAAGAGTCCTCCCCAACCTCGCCTGCCTGAGCTCCTCCTCCTGCTTCAGGACTCAGCTCAGGCAGTCCCTCTGGGAAACCTCTCTGCTCTGCTGCTCAACATTGCCTCGAGACAGCACAGGTGCTCTCACTGGCAGCAGGAACCTATGAAGGCTCTCCTAAACATTAGGTTGTCCTCCAGGATCCCCTAACTTCTGCTGGCCCTTAGATGCCACCCCCCCCCCCCATGAAGCTTTCCATCATCTACCCAGTTCCTTGGGATCCCAGTCCCTTGTGTTTACTGAGGCCCTCTGAGCACATGGGAACCTTCTTTACTGTTGCTGGTTAATTTCTCAGTTTCCCCATGGTCTCTGAGCCCCTGGAGGGCAGGGGTCTTGTTTCACTCACCTCTACAGCCATAGCACCCAGCACAGTGTTTCCGGCATTCTAGGTGCTCAGTGACTCCGGTTTGAAATTAACACATGATGGGACGTCCCTGGTGGTCCAGTGGCTAAGACTCTGCCCTCCCAATGCAGAGGCCTGGGTTTGATCTCTAGTCAGGGAACTAGCTCCCATATGCCGCAACTAGAAGGCAATTGGCAACCCTCTCCAGTACTCTTGCCTGGAAAATCCCATGGACGGAGGAGCCTTGAAGACTGCAGTCCATGGAGTCGCTGAGGGTCGGACACGACTGAGTGACTTCACTTTCACTTTTCACTTTCATGCATTGGAGACGGAAATAAGCAACCCACTCCAGTGTTCTTGCCTGGAGAATCCCAGGGACAGGGGAGTTTGGTGGGCTGCCATCTATAGGGTCGCACAGAATTGGACATGACTGAAGTGACTTAGCAGTAGCAAGAGTTTGCCTACTGCAACTAAAATCTCACATGCTACAAATAAGACCTGGTACAGTCAGATAAATATAAAATGAATATTTTAAAAAATAAAGTAAAATAACACATGAAATGTATTGAAGCACTTAGCGTGTTCTGTCATGCCCTTATTCTGACTTTCCCTCAGTTTGTGAGCTCCTTGAGGGGCGTGATGTTCCCATGTTCATCTCGGTGTGTCCTGCATCAGTACAGCCCCAGGTACAGCGTAGGCACACAATAATGTTTACTGCAATTGAAACAAGTCAGTTCAAGTGTCCAGTACATAGCAGGTCCTGGAAAACATACCTTAGATGTGCTGGAAGAGAGGACAGATGATGTACTGGAAGGGGTGGTTTGACAGCCCACTTCTCCCCCCGCCCGGCCCCCTCCCCGCCTCACTATTATCAGGACACCCCAGCTCAGACTCTGCTATGGTCTGAATGTCTGTGTTCCCACAGGTTCACATGTTGAAATCCTAACCCCANTTAGGCTGGACAAAATCATCTCCCTCAATGAAAGCAATGTGGTACTCACTCACTTGCTTCTCCTAAACAGCAGAAAACAAATGCAAAAGGGAAAATGCAGATGTGTCCGGGCCAGCTCCTCCCAGCCGCCTGCACCATCATACCTGAGTCTCTGAATGTGGATCTGGTGAGCATCTCTGCTGCCTCGGACGTCACAGGTCACACCTGGGGTCCAGCTGGAAGCAATTGCAGTCACCGTGGCCTGCAGGATCTCCGACCCTGTAGGTGCCTCCTGCACTCCACAGAATCACAGTCCANATCATACCTGAGTCTCTGAATGTGGATCTGGTGAGCATCTCTGCTGCCTCGGACGTCACAGGTCACACCTGGGGTCCAGCTGGAAGCAATTGCAGTCACCGTGGCCTGCAGGATCTCCGACCCTGTAGGTGCCTCCTGCACTCCACAGAATCACAGTCCAGAAATTTCCGCTCCCGTTTCTGGTCCTTTCTCTCGGTTCTGTCTCGATTAGTGATGATAACACATTAGGATTTGAGATCGGGTTGTGGCTGGAGGAAACTCAGAGTCTCCCTCTGTTGTTGTGGCCTGACCTCTAGGCCTGGCCTCGAGTGAACTTGGGGCTTTGCCCAGCAGGTGACATTTTTCCGAGGACCCGGTCTATTTCATTTTTCCTCTCCCAAGACCAACCCAGAGTCACTTCCTTCCTTGTTATGAAAGCTTTCACCCTCCACACACGCTATGATGCCCTGGTTTCTGGCTCATTTGCCAAACGGGATGGCAAACAAAGCTGATGAGCCTACCTGGCACTTAATGGCTCAGATGTCCCATCCCACCACCACCCAAGTGCTCTCAAGGGGAGCCCCTCGGGTTGGGGTAGGCTCACAAAATTAATACCAAGATGACAGTTTTGCCATTGAAAGAGGCACAAACACTTCTCTGAGACAAAAGCTGACACCAGTGGTGTGGGAGAGTCTGGAGGGCCCAAGGGNACTCAGAGTCTCCCTCTGTTGTTGTGGCCTGACCTCTAGGCCTGGCCTCGAGTGAACTTGGGGCTTTGCCCAGCAGGTGACATTTTTCCAAGGACCCGGTCTATTTCATTTTTCCTCTCCCAAGACCAACCCAGAGTCACTTCCTTCCTTGTTATGAAAGCTTTCACCCTCCACACAACGCTATGATGCCCTGGTTTCTGGCTCATTTGCCAAACAGGATGGCAAACAAAGCTGATGAGCCTACCTGGCACTTAATGGCTCAGATGTCCTATCCCACCACCACCCAAGTGCTCTCAAGGGGAGCCCCTCGGGGTGGGGTAGGCTCACAGAATTAATACCAAGATGACAGTTTTGCCATTGAGAGAGGCACAAACACTTCTCTGAGACAAAAGCTGACACCAGTGGTGTGGGAGAGTCTGGAGGGCCCAAGGGTTCCAGCAGAGGAGGCTGTGGAGAATTTGGCAGCACTTGGGCTGGCTCAGCTGTGGTCAACACCAGGGCCAGGGTCCCCGAGCTCATGGAGGAAAATCAAGGACAAGGAGTGTGTCCTCATCATCAAGACAGGTTGTGTAGATCGAAGACACAAAGATCAGGTCTCTGCCCCGCCCGTCAAGGAGCTCAAGATCATTGACACTTTTCTGGGGCTACACCATCAAGGACAAGGATCTGAAGATCATGCTGGGGCAAAAGCAGACCTAGGCTGGCCAGCAGGCCAAGTTCAAGGTGACTGCAACCACTGGAGACTGCGACAGTCATGTCGGTCTGGATGTCAAGTGGCCCAAGAGGTACACATGGGGCCTTCATCCTGACCATGCTCTTCATAATTCTGGTGGGCTGGGACTGCCGGGGGAACAAGATCAGCAAGCCCCACATGGTGATACAACACTGCCCTGGGCATCGTCTTGGCCCCTGTGCCCAGGAAGCTGCTGCTGATGGCAAGTCTCTGCCAGCTTTGCCAAGGTCACTTCAACATCACATCCAAGACCCGCAGCTTGACCTCACTGACACCAGAGTCTCCAGGGGTGACCCCCCCCCCCACAATGGTGCTTTTACACTAAGAAAAATCAGTGAACTAAACCTGAAAGCAATGACCTCTATGGTGATCCAGTGTTTAAGACACCATGCTCCTGACGCAAGAGGTCCAGGTTCTATCCTTGGTCAGGGAACTAGATCCCACATGCTGTAATTAAGACCCAACCCAGCCAACCTAAAACCAAACCAAACCAAAGAAAATCCTGAGAGCAAACCAACAAACAGAAGTTCCACAGACAGAAAGTATGGCCAAGTACTAAGGAGCAAGTTCTCTTGCGGGCTCTCATCTACTCCTTGGTTTAGCGGGAAAGGCTGGTCAGGTGTGAGAAGACTTGGGCTCTCACCCTGGTTCTTCTGCTATTGTCCTTTGTCCCCTAAAGCAGATCTCCTCCACTTTCTGAGTCTCGGTTTCCTCACCTGTATAATCATCCCTACCCACAGGACTGTTGTGACATTCAGAATGAGAGAATCCATGTGTTAAGGGCACTGGAAACTGCTAAGCCCAGACATGAGGAAACTCCATGGTCATCCCCACAATATTCTTGACCTTTCCCGGCCCTCCCGGCTGTCTTCAAGTGTCCTGTGCTGCAGCCAACCAGGGTTTGTTGTCATGGCTGTCGTCTTGTCCACATCTGGCCTTTGCTCCCGCTGCCCCCTCCCCCTAAAATGCACTTCTCCTCTATTGCCTTTGGTCAAATCCCACCCATCCTTCATGGCTCAGCTTAAATGCTACTTCCTCCAAGGGCCTCGCCCAACCCTTGACTTGAAAAAGTCCAGTCTCTCCCTCCTGCACTCCCACGCCCACTTGATCTTTCGCTGTCATCACTCTCTGACTTGCTTCGTGGCTATTTGAGTGCAGACTGTGTGTGTCCTGCTGCAGCCCATGCCTGAGGCCAGGGTCCCTCTTGCATCTTAGCTGAAGGTTAGCATGGAGCTTGTGCACAAAGGATGCTCAAAATCACCCTATTAGTTGGCAATGAGTTGAGAAGGACCTCAAGAGATAATCGATGTCTCTGGGGCCTGGAGGCAGAAGATGAGCAGCCAGGCTCTAGGCAGCAGGTCCATAAACATCTTTTGACAGAAAAGCCCAACCTCAAAGCCTAGCAATTTTAGATTATATTTGCACGGGAAGCTTTTAAAATAGCAAAACTTTAGATTTATGTCTCTGTGAACAGATGTGGAAGGGAAAATCAATTCCTCATAGTATTGGCTTATTTGTTTTTTTATCGCAGTGCTAAATATTATGCAGTGAGTGACAAATTAATACATAAATTGACCTGGAGACACCTCCTCCAACTCCCTTGGACAAGAAACTGCGGGACCTCATGGCTGGACATGGCAGATATCTAACATCGTGTGTTGGTCAAGCTGGAGTTTCCCAAGAAGGTGATGGAAGTGAAAATGACTCTGATTAAGACGACTCTTAAAGAGTCCTGACTTTTCCCCAGAAGAGGGCAAATGCGCGTGTAATTTGTTTTGGGGACAAATGGTATGGAAGATGGGTACCACCTTGCTCGTGGCTCTGGAGCCCTTCTGGGGCTCTTAGAAGATGTCAGGAGAAGCCCTTGGCCACACCCTAGCTTCTTCCCAACCAGGGCCTCCTTCAGGATGAGAGGAAGAGACAGATCCAAGAGCAGTGACCTGGCAGGGGCCTGTCTGCCCCCAAGCAACCACCTGCCCTCCCCTGGTGGGGCCCCTGGAGCAGATAATGTGGGCAAATGAGTGTGAATGCGACCTTCCTCCTGAGGGCACCAGGCCCAGCTCTCCAAGGAGCCTGGAAGGCCGAGCAGGCACATGAGAGGCAAGGACGAGGCCAGATGAGGAAGTGCGTCAGCTCACCACCTGGGCCAGCAGTCCCACGGGGTCCCTGAACAGGGGAGGGGCCCGAGGGTGCTGTCGGATCTGGGACCCACCAGGGAACCTTCTGCGTGTGCCAGTTGACTGCTGGAAGCCAGGACTGGCCTGGGCTCCTGGAGAAAGCAGAGTAGGCAGGAAGAGCAAGGCCATCCTCTAAAAAGATTCCATAAACATGGAAAAACACTAAAAGTGACTGCTGTCGCCAAGAGAGGGGATGACACACAACAGGCAAAGCTTCTGATTTGGCCTAGCTAAACGCCTAGGTCTGGAGAGAGACAAAGGAAGAGAGATAGAGGAAGGACTCTTAGGACTATTTTCTATTTGTCTGGCAGCCTTGCATTCAAGTTCTCACGGAGGGACAATAGAAGAGGCACAACAGAAAGGGAGAGGATTTACATAATCAGAAAGGAAACTGCAAACGACAGATGAGTCCTTACCCCCAAGACATGGGTTGAAGTCCTCGATCACCTGTCTGGGGAGCCTGGGGTCCCAGTGACAGAAATACCATGAATCTGTCAGTTGGGAGACAGGCAAAGAGTCCCCCTTTCATAAACACCATCTTGAAGAGGTTGTGAAAGTGCCAGGAAATTAGAGGCTGAAGCACTGAATATCTGCACGGGGTCAAATGAGGACTTTGCCTGGAAATGGAGAGGAGGTGCTTTAATTAATCAGCCCCGGCCTGAGTGAAAATGAGGGGTGGCTTCTGTGGGGGAAAGGCAGGGAGCTGCCAGTGAGACACATGTGCGAGGCACGGAGGAATTTCCGTGCTCTTTGGTGACACCTGTTCAATTAAAACTGTTTATAAAGAAGCAACTGTGACCCTGTCAGCCTGCCACATCCCACACTCCCAATGTGGGTGGTTACACACGCACTGGGGGATGGAGCTGTGTGGGTCCCCGCCCTCCCTGGTGCCTTTTGAGGGGAATGGAACAGATTGGGGGAATCTGCTATAAACCAGTGGCTTCTGAGGAACTGGTATTTATTCAAGGTAGGCAAAGATTATTTTCATTGCTTGAGCATGACTCCAAAGTGTTTATATTCATCTCAGAAGGCTATATGTAAATCAAGACTTGAGTGTTCAAAGAACATGGTTCTTTTTTGCAGTCAAAGCTGGATGCCAGAAGTCTGAAGCAACAGAGTGGAGTTTTACCCAGGTGCTAAAGGTACAAAAGTCATCTTTCTCTAAGACCGAATACAGCTCTCTTTCAAGGGGTCTTAGAAATTTAAGGCTGTGAGCAAAGTAGTCATGAAGAATAGATGCTTTCAGATTTCAGTTGTTTTGTATTTTGTGGGCTTTTCAATGTCTATCCGGTGGCTCCACTCAGCCCCGGGGGGCTCCTCCAGGCAAGGACCCCCTCTTCCCCAGCCACTAGGGAGGGACAGGAATCGCACACCCCCAGGTCTCTTCTTCCACTACTCCAGGCACTGGGAAAGCTCCCTGCATTTCAGGGATGTTTGTCGGCATGTAGATGTCAGTTATACTCTCGCTGAAGTTGTTAAGCTCCTCGGAGGAGACCGTAAAGAGGAAGCCAGAGGAAACATGTTCGTCCTTTGCTTTCAAATCAAAGGAGATGGAGAAAGAGGACGAGAGGAGAAAAGCAAGTGTGTGGAGGAAGAAAGGTAGTCCATGGGCGCCGTGCACCGCCCGGGTCCCTCTTGGATCCCAGGCTCTCCTCTCCGAGCCACCAGGAGTGTGGGCTGCAAATGATGTATCTGCCAGGTCCCCGTGTTCCCAGGGCTCGTGTGGGGCCACCTGCAGCACCCTCCCTGTCTTACAGCTCCATGAGGTGGCTGAGGCCTTTGCTGGGACCGCGTCGCAGCCCAGCTGCTCCCTCTGCCCACTCCTGCCTCCTTCACTCCCAAGGAGTGCTGTTCCCAAGAGATCTCCCCAGGAAATCTGCACTCAGATGCCTAGCTCTGCGTCTGTTTCCAGAGAATCTGACCTAAGTCAGGGAGGGAGCAAAATGTTTAGTGTCTGTGATGAGTGGACAATTTTTATCGAATGTACCAAAGGCTCCTAAGCCAATGTTTATACAGCCCTAGATGACCCTGGGTGGATTCCTTGTCCATTCAGTAGGAGGCCTATTTGGGGGATGTATGCTACAGGTCCTAACCCAGAGTGTTGTTCTGTGACATCTTTTTATATCAAAACAAGATCATTTTTTGAAATCTTGAAAATCCATTAGGCATCTAGGTTTAAGTCACTGAGCTATTTTAAGTGTGAGTGGCTTTTTGGCGAAAATGGAAAGGCTCTCCATAGTCCTGTCTTTTTTTTTTTTTTTTCATCTAGGATAGTGAATGTTATTCCATACTTTTGCTCTCTTTATCCTTTGCTAAAGTGTGTTCTTTAAAATATCATCTTAGTTTCTTTTTCTTCTTCTGCATATGGACAAGGAAGCCACCTTACAGGGGGCCTGGGTCCTAGGACCAGACTGCTAGTCTTCTCACTTAAGAGTCTAGAGCTAATTCCTTCACCTCCTTCCTGTTAACAATACACCTGCTGGTCTAGAATGTTCAAGAAAGCCCAGAAAAAGCATGTTAAACAAACCGACTAATTCCTTTCAAAATTCTTGAATTTTAAATGTACAATTTGCTTGCACACCATACAAATGCTGCTATTTTGAAATTCATTATTTATTAAAATGAAATAGTTTTTGGCCGTGCTAGGTCTTAGTTACTGTGCGGGCTTTTCTCTAGTTGCAGCAAGCAGGGGCTACTCTCTGCCTGTGATGCACAGGCCTCTCATTACAGTGGCGTTTTTGGTTGTGGAGCACGGGGTCTAGAGCGCCAGGGCTTCCGTAGTTGTGGCACGTGGGCTCAGTAGTTGGAGCACAGGCTCAATAGTGGTGGTGCACAGGCTAGGTTGCTCCGTGGCTTGTGGGATCTTCCCAGATCAGGACCGAACCCATGTTCCCTGCATTGGCAGGTGGATTCTTTACCACTGAGCCACCAGGGAAGCCCCCGAACACTGATATTTGCCTGACAGTCTCTCTCCCATGCACCTGATCCTTTCCATCCAGACAACAAAAGCGGCTCAAATGAACAAGTCAGAGAAACACGGATGCACTATTTTCTACACACAATGATGAATTTTATCTCATTATACTCTGGTTTAAAAAAAGAATCCAATACTGCCTTGCAAAGTTCATCAGAGCATAGACTGGGTCCAAATCTCAGCTCTGTCAGTTACCAGCTGGGAGAACTTGGAGAAAGTATTTAGCTTTTCTGGGCCTCAGTCTCCTCCTCTGTGAAATGGTGATAATGCTATCAGACTTCATACGGTTGTTATAATGGTTACATAAGTTAATTCATGTCAAGGGCACACAGTAACACAGTGTTATTAAGTCACAGACCTCATCGTGGGCAACAGTGAGCACACAGATCTGTGAGTCTTTTTTCGGAGACCCTGGCAGTTATTTATAAAGACTTGGCTAAGGAAACAGCTCTTTTCCTCAAATGGTAATGATAGGAGAAACATCCAACTAGACTCTCCAGGCTATAAACTGCCATATTTTTCTTTTTTTCCATTATGGTTTATTACAGAACATTGAATATAGTTCCCTGTGCTATACAGAAGGACTCTGTTGTTTATCCATCCTACACATAATAGTTTGCACATGCTAACTGAAGATTCCCACTCCAGCCTTCCCGCACATGTCTCCCCTTTGGCAACTGCAGATCTGTTCCCTGTGTCTGCGAGTCTGCTTCTGCTTCGTAGATAAGTTCATTGGGGTCATAGTTCAGATACCACATATAAGTGACATCACATGGTACTTGTCTTTCTGACTTACTTCACTTAGCATGATAACCTCTAGTTTTATCCATGTTGCTACAGACGGCATTATTTCGTTCTTTTTTATGACTGAGTAATATTCCGTTGTATATATACACATCTTCTTTATCCATCCACCTGACAATGGATGTTTAAGTTTAAACTGCTATACCTATTCCTGCTCACTATTCATCTCGTCAGCTTAGTTTCCGAATGCCCCAACTTGAACTCCATAGCATCTTTCACGTGACCTGTTTCACTGCCTTTCTAATGGTCTTCTCTCTCACTCCAGTGCTCACTTTACTTTGTCGAGTATGGAGATACTGCCTCCCCACTCACCCACTCCCTTCCATTCCTGTGGTTCCCCACTGTCCTTCTGTCATATTCCCAACCCAGCCCCTGCAACATGACCTCCTTCCCCATCATTTGTCCACACTTGCCGGTCAAATTGGGCCACGTGCTGCTCTTTCCTTCTGCATTCACTCAACACTTGTTGGGGTGCCCCAAAGCCAGACTCTGCTTTCAAGAAGCCTGGGACATAATGAGGAGACATACATACATGTTATTAATTCCCAGGGTGAACAATTGCTACATCCAGCTGCAATCCCAGTGCAGAAAGAGCAATAAATCCTACCCGAGGGAGTGCGTGGGGTCATGGAAGTCCTCACGGAACAGGAAGAAAGGATCAAGTGGTTCTGGGAGAGCTTTTCTTTGCAGCTTTATTGAGGTGTAATTGAAACACAATAAACTGAACACCTTCAAGGAATACAATTTGGCACATTTTAACATGTCTGAAATCACCACAGTCAGGAGAATCAGCATATCTGTCACCCCCAAAGTCTTCCTCCTGCTCCTTCGCAGTTTCTCTCCTTGCCTGTCCTCCAGCTCCTCACTGCAGATAAGCACTGTTCTGTTGTAGCTATGGGTTAGTTTGCTTTCTCTAGAATTTTGTATATAAATGGAACTATACGTTCTGCATCTTTTGCCTGGCTTTTTTTTTTTTTTTCACTCAGCATAATGATTCTGAGGTCCATCCAAGTCTGTTCATTAATAGCTGGTTTTGTGTTACTGCTGAGCAGCATTCCATAGAATGAGTGTGCCATTGTTGGTTTAGCCATCCAGTTGTGGTTGGAATGGANTTTTTTTTTTTTTTTCATCTAGGATAGTGAATGTTATTCCATACTTTTGCTCTCTTTATCCTTTGCTAAAGTGTGTTCTTTAAAATATCATCTTAGTTTCTTTTTCTTCTTCTGCATATGGACAAGGAAGCCACCTTACAGGGGGCCTGGGTCCTAGGACCAGACTGCTAGTCTTCTCACTTAAGAGTCTAGAGCTAATTCCTTCACCTCCTTCCTGTTAACAATACACCTGCTGGTCTAGAATGTTCAAGAAAGCCCAGAAAAAGCATGTTAAACAAACCGACTAATTCCTTTCAAAATTCTTGAATTTTAAATGTACAATTTGCTTGCACACCATACAAATGCTGCTATTTTGAAATTCATTATTTATTAAAATGAAATAGTTTTTGGCCGTGCTAGGTCTTAGTTACTGTGCGGGCTTTTCTCTAGTTGCAGCAAGCAGGGGCTACTCTCTGCCTGTGATGCACAGGCCTCTCATTACAGTGGCGTTTTTGGTTGTGGAGCACGGGGTCTAGAGCGCCAGGGCTTCCGTAGTTGTGGCACGTGGGCTCAGTAGTTGGAGCACAGGCTCAATAGTGGTGGTGCACAGGCTAGGTTGCTCCGTGGCTTGTGGGATCTTCCCAGATCAGGACCGAACCCATGTCCCCTGCATTGGCAGGTGGATTCTTTACCACTGAGCCACCAGGGAAGCCCCCGAACACTGGTATTTGCCTGACAGTCTCTCTCCCATGCACCTGATCCTTTCCATCCAGACAACAAAAGCGGCTCAAATGAACAAGTCAGAGAAACACGGATGCACTATTTTCTACACACAATGATGAATTTTATCTCATTATACTCTGGTTTAAAAAAAGAATCCAATACTGCCTTGCAAAGTTCATCAGAGCATAGACTGGGTCCAAATCTCAGCTCTGTCAGTTACCAGCTGGGAGAACTTGGAGAAAGTATTTAGCTTTTCTGGGCCTCAGTCTCCTCCTCTGTGAAATGGTGATAATGCTATCAGACTTCATACGGTTGTTATAATGGTTACATAAGTTAATTCATGTCAAGGGCACACAGTAACACAGTGTTATTAAGTCACAGACCTCATCGTGGGCAACAGTGAGCACACAGATCTGTGAGTCTTTTTTCGGAGACCCTGGCAGTTATTTATAAAGACTTGGCTAAGGAAACAGCTCTTTTCCTCAAATGGTAATGATAGGAGAAACATCCAACTAGACTCTCCAGGCTATAAACTGCCATATTTTTCTTTTTTTCCATTATGGTTTATTACAGAACATTGAATATAGTTCCCTGTGCTATACAGAAGGACTCTGTTGTTTATCCATCCTACACATAATAGTTTGCACATGCTAACTGAAGATTCCCACTCCAGCCTTCCCGCACATGTCTCCCCTTTGGCAACTGCAGATCTGTTCCCTGTGTCTGCGAGTCTGCTTCTGCTTCGTAGATAAGTTCATTGGGGTCATAGTTCAGATACCACATATAAGTGACATCACATGGTACTTGTCTTTCTGACTTACTTCACTTAGCATGATAACCTCTAGTTTTATCCATGTTGCTACAGACGGCATTATTTCGTTCTTTTTTATGACTGAGTAATATTCCGTTGTATATATACACATCTTCTTTATCCATCCACCTGACAATGGATGTTTAAGTTTAAACTGCTATACCTATTCCTGCTCACTATTCATCTCGTCAGCTTAGTTTCCGAATGCCCCAACTTGAACTCCATAGCATCTTTCACGTGACCTGTTTCACTGCCTTTCTAATGGTCTTCTCTCTCACTCCAGTGCTCACTTTACTTTGTCGAGTATGGAGATACTGCCTCCCCACTCACCCACTCCCTTCCATTCCTGTGGTTCCCCACTGTCCTTCTGTCATATTCCCAACCCAGCCCCTGCAACATGACCTCCTTCCCCATCATTTGTCCACACTTGCCGGTCAAATTGGGCCACGTGCTGCTCTTTCCTTCTGCATTCACTCAACACTTGTTGGGGTGCCCCAAAGCCAGACTCTGCTTTCAAGAAGCCTGGGACATAATGAGGAGACATACATACATGTTATTAATTCCCAGGGTGAACAATTGCTACATCCAGCTGCAATCCCAGTGCAGAAAGAGCAATAAATCCTACCCGAGGGAGTGCGTGGGGTCATGGAAGTCCTCACGGAACAGGAAGAAAGGATCAAGTGGTTCTGGGAGAGCTTTTCTTTGCAGCTTTATTGAGGTGTAATTGAAACACAATAAACTGAACACCTTCAAGGAATACAATTTGGCACATTTTAACATGTCTGAAATCACCACAGTCAGGAGAATCAGCATATCTGTCACCCCCAAAGTCTTCTTCCTGCTCCTTCGCAGTTTCTCTCCTTGCCTGTCCTCCAGCTCCTCACTGCAGATAAGCACTGTTCTGTTGTAGCTATTGGTTAGTTTGCTTTCTCTAGAATTTTGTATATAAATGGAACTATACGTTCTGCATCTTTTGCCTGGCTTTTTTTTTTTTTTTCACTCAGCATAATGATTCTGAGGTCCATCCAAGTCTGTTCATTAATAGCTGGTTTTGTGTTACTGCTGAGCAGCATTCCATAGAATGAGTGTGCCATTGTTGGTTTAGCCATCCAGTTGTGGTTGGAATGGAGTTGTTTCCAGTTGTGGGCTATACAAATGAAGTTTCTATGAACATTCATGGGTGAGCCTTTGTAGGCACCATGCTTTTATTCCTCTTGGGTAAATGTTCAGGAGTGGAGCGCCTGGATCATATATTCAGCTTTTAAGAAACCATCCACTTGTTTTCCAAAGCGGTTGTCCTATTTTATTACTACATTGCCTCTAGCAATATATGAAAGTTCCAGCTGTTCTATATGGGAAAGTTTTCCTTGATAAGAGAACAACATGAGGATGAAAATATTTCATGTTCCCTCAACACGAAATAGTCCGAATAGCAGAACGAATTGAGCAAGTTGAGTGACGGGGTCGGGGACAGACAGAAATTTTACTTTAGGCCAGCTCATGGAGGGCTTTAGTATTTGGAGTATATGTTGCAGAAGATGGAAATGTTTCAAAGGCTCTTAAGGAGGACTTTACACAGTCTGGTCTCCGTCTCTTGGACATTGCATGGTTTCCCAGCTTTATACTGTTCTTTCCCTCACACCGTTCCCTTCCTTAGAATGCATCCATCTACTATCTTGGTACCATCTGTGACCAAGACCCAGCTGAAATGCTACCTTGTCTTCAAGTTCATCCCTCGCCCTGAGTTTCACCATTTCTTTGCACTTCACCCATGGTCCTGAGGCACATCCACACTACAGGTGAGTCCCGGGTTCACCTGAGGTCTCTGATTAAAGACAGTGGGGCCTGTTCATGCAACATCACCCTCAAGACCAGTGCCTTTCACAATATATCTCGGGCCACTTCTCTTTCAGTCTTACTTTTATGCAAAGTCCAAACTAAAAGAACATTTTAAATCAACAAAGGCATACATCCTGTGGCACATTTTGCTGAGACCAAATGGACTGACTCTCTGTGGACTGACTCTAAGGAGGAACCAAAAATTACTTTTTCTCTCTTCCAGCTTCAGCTGGCTTAACCATCTAGTCCTTGGTCCTCTTCTCTTTTATGCTCACCAGGTCTCCCTCACTCAAGTGTGGCAAATTATGTAATTAGTAAAAAAGCAACAATTTTTCTGAGAAAATGGTTATGTGCTTATTCAAGTTCAATGGCTCAAAACATCTAAGGAAAGCATTAAGTGAGCCCAGAGAAGGCAAGCTGACCTGGGCCTCAGCCAGCTCTGTGCAATAGGGACAGTGGAGGGGCACCCACCATGAGCAAGACTAGTTTTGGGGGGCACCACTTGGAAGCCAGGTGTCCATTCCTGAGGAAGCCTCAGCACCCATCTCTCTCTCCTCAGGGTTGACACAGAACAAAATAATCTGCAACAGTGGAGAATTCCCAGGAAATGCTGTGTGTGTGCCTTTAAACAGTCTGATCCATGATCTTTGCTAGATTCACATCCTTCCCATCTCTTTCCCAAAATTTTCACGGGACATTCAAGTCATTAGAAAACATTGGACTGGGACGTCCCTGATGGTCCAGAGGTTAAGAATCCGCCTTGAGGGCTTCCCTGGTGGCTCAGTGGTAATCTACCTGCAATTCAGGAGATGCAGGTTTGATCCCTGACCCAGGAAGATGCCACGTGGGAGCAACTAAGCCTGTGTGCCTTAGAGCCCATGCCCAACAACAAGAGAGCCCACGGTAGTGAGAAGCCCAGTCACTGCAACTAGAGAAAAGCCTGCACAACAACAAAGACCCAGCATGCCCAAAATAAATAAATAGAATCCACCTTGCAGTGCAGGGGACGCGGGTTTGACCCCTGGTGGGCGAACTAAGATCCCAGCGCAGAGGAGCAACTAGACCCGTGTGCCGCAACTACTGAACCCATGTGCCCAGCAACAGACGCCACACGATGCAAGGAAGATCCCGTGCACTGCAGCTAAGACCCACAGCTGCCAGATAAACAAACAAATGTGTATTTTTTTTTTTTTTTAAAAAGAAAACCTTGAATCTAATTGTTATTCTCTGAAAAGATGCCATGACATCCAGGGGGTTAGACAATGTGACTTGCTTCAGTAATTTTGGCAACTGAATGGGAAATGAATAAAATGTGCCTTATTTGAGAACCTGTAGTTTGGTTTGCTATAATGTGGTTTGCTTCTGCTCTGCTCACCCAGACAGAGTGGTTGCTTCCAGATGCTAGCTTCTCTGTTCAGGTCAGTCTTTCCAGAGGATGCTATCTTTTTAGTGTGACTACAGGCTGAGGGAAGAGCCCAAACCACTTGGGCTCGCTCACTTGATCTTTTAAAAAACAGTCCTGGAAAGTGCTATGGCTTTAACATTGAATCAGGATCAAGAGCACACCAGAGGCCGTGGTAGAATACACTGCACCCTATAATGCACTTTCTACTGTTTGAAAGTACACAAGACCAGGGGTCTCTAACCTTTTTGGCACCAGGGACCAGTTTCGTGGAAGACGAGTTTTCTACAGATGGAGGGTGGGATGGTTTAGGGATGATTCAAGTGCATTACATTTACTGTGTATTTTATTTCTCTTATTATTACATTGGTTCCACTTCAGGTCATCAGGCATTAGCTCCCCAGAGGTTGGGGACCCCTGCTCTAGACTACGGTGGAATTTGTTCTGGGTTCTTCTCTAGACACCTTACCTGGGCTCTTTCTTGGCCATCTCTGATCAGAGTGACACAGGGATGAGGGGAGCAAGGCAACTTGAAACATCCCCCTCCTTCAGAACAGAGGGGAGGAAGCTTGAGGATTTAGCTGGGGGCAGGCAAGAGGATTCTAGATGGGAAGACCATAGAGACACTTCTTCATTAGCCAGAAGCTGCCTGAATGTTCAATATAAGACCCCATCTGTTTTGTTAAATTGACAATTTCCTTTAGCAGGAAATAAAGGTTCATATCGAGTTTCAGACTAGCTACGGAGTAAGAAATAGCTCCAGTTTTTAAAGACTTTGCTGTTTAAGGCATTCAGCATGTAACCTAATTTCATTTGATGGAGTTTGTTTTTTCCTTCTACATTTGCTGCCTAGAAATGTGTGCTTCATTATCTCCTGTGGAGCTGGAGTTGGGAGGGGAGAGCTAGAGACTCAGAGCTCCCTGGGCCTCAAAAGCACTTAAAAATAATACTGAATAAAATTAAATTGCAAGGACAGCCATCCCAGTGGATTTTCTGTCTCAAATATTTCATACCACCAGCTATAAGTCCCGAGGGGGTACTGAGTGGACCCCTCCAGTTCCCACTTCACAAACATGGAGAGAAGACCAAATGCAAACAACAAGCAAAAGATAACATACTTGCATAAACTCAGGCTTGGGTCGATGCTATTCAAAGGAAAGGTGGGTTTTATTTGAGAGAGACGGTTGCATCTACTAGACTCCTTTTGGGGATGCAACAAATCAATACTTTTAGTTTTTAAAAATTCAAATCTTCCAAAGTATTCAAACATGAAAATAGGACTTTATCTAAAAAATAATTATAAATGGAATATGACTGCCTGGAATAATAAAAAAAAAAACTTTACTTTTGAAATGTCTTTCAAAATATTGATATGAGAGAAAACACACACATACAAGTGATTATAAGATATCAACTTTTTAATTTAGAAAGAGTAATCAAGCAATTATCAGGGAGAACGACATGCCTCCCTGAGTCTCTCGACAGCACTGACTGCCCATGTGGCTCCAGGGCCCTCAGCAGGTGGAAAGGAACTTACTTGATGTCACACAGAAGGGCCACACCTCTCAGGATCCAGTGATCTGGGGAGAGGACTGTTCGCAAATACACCACAGTGATGAAGGTCAAGTCAGTCCGCCTGGGCTTCTTGTAGATGGGACACACGTACAACTTGGGGTCCTTGGGCGCCGTGGAATTGATGGCAAAGATGTGCAGCACGGGCAGCTGTGTGAAGAGCACCTTGGGGGTGGACTCCGTGAGCTTCCCATTCCGTCTGTCCCAGGCTGCTCCATCCATGTACAGCCCATAAATGTACACGCCTTCCTGGAAGAGCCAAGCAGAAGATAACAGGGAGTTTAGAAAAGTTACCTGCTGTGAGATGGGCACCCAGTGCTGTAACGAAGGTCATCAGTTTGGAAAGAGAATGTCCAGCAATCTTAAAACGCTACCCAAAGAAGAAAACACCAGCGGATGCGTTCCTTGGTGAAATACTGAGCACACTGTTCCTCTGTGGCGTAGCCGGAGGCTGTGGTCTTCCCTGGTAGCTCAGCTGGTAAAGAATCTGCCTGCCAATGCAGGAGATCCCAGTTCGATTTCTGGGTTGCGAAGATCCTCTGGAGGAGGGCATGGCAACCCACTCCAGTATTCTTGCCTGGAGAATCCCATGGACAGAGGAGCCTGGCGGGCTACAGTCCACGGCGTTGCAAGGAGTCAGATATGACTGAACGACTAAGCACAATACAGCACATGAGTGCTATAGAAATGCTTCTATTACTGGTGATTTGAGCCTGGGAGTGACTGGCCTGGGACCAAAGGCTCAGCCAGCAGCGCCAGATTGCCTCTGCTGCAAATGAAAGTCTCTGACAGGCGCGTTCTGAGTTGGTGCGGGGTCCTGTAGGAGCACCCAGGACAGGATTCAGAGCTGGGTGCCACTCGGGATCTCAGCCTGCACTGAACAAGCCAACAGGCAGTTCTAACTTCATCTGAGCACCCCCAGAGGTCAGACATGCAGAGCAAGAGCGGAAGTGATGGGCAGGGCGGGGGAGAATCGGTCCAAGAGTGGCTGACCTCATCCTGTGTCTGTCTTTCACACAGTAGGACTCACCCTTGAGGGCCTCACCAGTAAACCAGGAGACAACACACACACACACACAGAACAAAATGTAAAAGACATGACTTGAACATCAACACATGCTTGTTAGAGGGGCTGCCTAATGAACAGCACTGACTTGAGGCCAAGTGCGGTGACTGCNTCTTTCACACAGTAGGACTCACCCTTGAGGGCCTCACCAGTAAACCAGGAGACAACACACACACACACACAGAACAAAATGTAAAAGACATGACTTGAACATCAACACATGCTTGTTAGAGGGGCTGCCTAATGAACAGCACTGACTTGAGGCCAAGTGCGGTGACTGCAAGTGAAAAGTCACCGTGGGTTGGAGTGCTCAAGGGGGTTTGTGGAGGAGAGGGCCTTGGAGGGTGCACTGCGCTTGGGAACACAGAGGAGAGAGGCAGGATAGTCAGGAAAGTCCAAGCATTTTATTTAGCAGCAGGGTCAATGGTTATAAAATACGTTAGGGCTTAACGGCAGAAGACTGTTGATACCAGACTGAAGAGCTTGAACTTTATCTTGTAGGCAGTGGGGAACCATAGAACATGTGCTCAGTAAGAAAAAAGTCTAAAGGGAATTACGGGGAGACTCCAATAATCATGTAAGCTTGTAAGACACACTTATGTAGAAGATGGTGGCCATTTTTCCATTTCCAGTGAGGACTGGGTAAGAGAAAGAAAATCTATATTATAATAAAAGAGAAGGAGGTTAGCTGCAAAGTGTTTTCTAAAATCTCCCACGTGGGCTAACAGTATAAGAACCATACTTCTGGAACCAAAATCTGAAGTACATGATTTGACAGTAAAACCATGGGCAAGCCCAGAAAATGAGCACATTAGATGCCATCATTAAATCTGTGGCATGGTATGGTGTGTGCACCAGGTCCGACTCTGCAACACCATGGATGAGAGCCTGCCAAGCTCTTCTGTCCATAGACTTTTCCAGGCAAGTTGTCCTTCCACCCAGGGTCCTGCAGCTAAGAAGGGACATGACTGGAACTGGCCCCAGAGCTCGGGACTGCCAATCCTGTTAGTCTCTACTGCCCTTAACCCTCATTAATTCTGTGAGTGCCCCACAGCAATGGATGGAGACCTGTAGAAAGTCCTTTTGAGCACACACAAAAATGTAATGTGTAATTACAAAGAATGCAGTCTGGGGACTTCCTGGTGTTTATCATTCATTCCCACTCTGGCAAATGCAGAAGGAGTTGGCATTGAGGTCTCCTGGTTACAACCAGGAAACTCTTACTGCGAAGCCAGAGGACCTGATGGAGATGCTCGTAGGTCCATGTTCAGCAGAACTTGAACTTGGAGCCCCAGCTCCAGAAGTGGCCTTGCTCTTGCCCAGTGGCACCTACCACAGGGGGTGATGTGACCTCCTCCTTGGTCTGCCGCAGAACTTCATTGTGGATGGTCACAGAGTCCAGGGCCCAGCCTTTGTGGGCACGAGTCACTTCTTGCCTCATTGCAGTCAGGAAGCCTTAGAAAAGGAGAAAGAAGTGATCATGATGCCTTGGTGCAGACTTCCCTAGTAACAAGAGGGGGAATTGTGTAGTTATCTGCTTATCCATTGCCAGATGTGTGCCCATCTGAGAGGAGCTGACATCAAACCTCAGAAGGGATGTTTCTCTCAATGTTTTGTTTCAATCAACTAAATCTGTCTCGCCAGCAGACAGCCGGAAAACAGCACCGTCTCTGCCTCAGACAAGGTCGTGGTTTGAAATTCCCCTGGGATTTCAACTACTCTAGTCTTCTAAGGGCTGTAACCCAGTGCTAGCGTATAGTCTCTGTTTGAAAATCCAGTGTCAAGGAATAATATTGGAATGGTAAAATATTCTGAGAACAGCATTCCAATTAAAACTGGAATCAAACCATTATCAAGCGTCTATTTGCTCTAATGGAATAATTTCATTTAGTCTAGGAAATAAGGCGTAATGCCAAAATAGAAAGCCTGACTTTCAATTTGATCAAACAAAGCAATCACNAAAATCCAGTGTCAAGGAATAATATTGGAATGGTAAAATATTCTGAGAACAGCATTCCAATTAAAACTGGAATCAAACCATTATCAAGCGTCTATTTGCTCTAATGGAATAATTTCATTTAGTCTAGGAAATAAGGCGTAATGCCAAAATAGAAAGCCTGACTTTCAATTTGATCAAACAAAGCAATCACACCGGAAAGGAACGCTCCATGTTTTAATGTGCATAATACAGTTATTTTAAGACAATACATGGTTCTGTATATTGTGGCCTTTCTTTAAACGTAATATTTGCAAATCATTGCCATGCAATTCAATTAGAGAAGGCTATCTTGGAGAGTAGCATTTCATATTTTAAAACTATACCTTAAACTTCAAAATCTTAAGATACTTTCAGTTCAGTTCAGTCACTCATTAATGTCCGACTCTTTGCGACTCCATGAATCTCAGCATGCCAGGCCTCCCTGTCCATCACCAACTCCCGGAGTTTACCCAAACTCATGTCCCCTGTGACCTATATATTACATTGGCCTCCATGTTAATACTGGAAATCATGAAGCCCTTTATTCACAATCACAAGTAAATTTTGGAAGTGTGTGTCCATATTACTCCTAGATACATGAACTGTGAGAACTTTAATGCACAAACCAACACGAAAGTCGGAGAAGGCAATGGCACCCCACTCCAGTACACTTGCCTGGAAGATCCCATGGATGGAGGAGCCTGGTGGGCTGCAGTCCATGGGGTCGCTAAGAGTTGTACACGACTAAGCGACTTCACTTTGGCTTTTCACTTTCATGCATTAGAGAAGGAAATGGCAGCCCACTCCAGTGTTCTTCCAGATTCTGGAGAATCCCAGGGATGGGGAAGCCTTGTGGGCTGCCATCTATGGGGTNGGGCCCAGCCTTTGTGGGCACGAGTCACTTCTTGCCTCATTGCAGTCAGGAAGCCTTAGAAAAGGAGAAAGAAGTGATCGTGATGCCTTGGTGCAGACTACCCTAGTAACAAGAGGGGGAATTGTGTAGTTATCTGCTTATCCATTGCCAGATGTGTGCCCATCTGAGAGGAGCTGACATCAAACCTCAGAAGGGATGTTTCTCTCAATGTTTTGTTTCAATCAACTAAATCTGTCTCGCCAGCAGACAGCCGGAAAACAGCACCGTCTCTGCCTCAGACAAGGTCGTGGTTTGAAATTCCCCTGGGATTTCAACTACTCTAGTCTTCTAAGGGCTGTAACCCAGTGCTAGCGTATAGTCTCTGTTTGAAAATCCAGTGTCAAGGAATAATATTGGAATGGTAAAATATTCTGAGAACAGCATTCCAATTAAAACTGGAATCAAACCATTATCAAGCGTCTATTTGCTCTAATGGAATAATTTCATTTAGTCTAGGAAATAAGGCGTAATGCCAAAATAGAAAGCCTGACTTTCAATTTGATCAAACAAAGCAATCACACCGGAAAGGAACGCTCCATGTTTTAATGTGCATAATACAGTTATTTTAAGACAATACATGGTTCTGTATATTGTGGCCTTTCTTTAAACGTAATATTTGCAAATCATTGCCATGCAATTCAATTAGAGAAGGCTATCTTGGAGAGTAGCATTTCATATTTTAAAACTATACCTTAAACTTCAAAATCTTAAGATACTTTCAGTTCAGTTCAGTCACTCATTAATGTCCGACTCTTTGCGACTCCATGAATCTCAGCATGCCAGGCCTCCCTGTCCATCACCAACTCCCGGAGTTTACCCAAACTCATGTCCCCTGTGACCTATATATTACATTGGCCTCCATGTTAATACTGGAAATCATGAAGCCCTTTATTCACAATCACAAGTAAATTTTGGAAGTGTGTGTCCATATTACTCCTAGATACATGAACTGTGAGAACTTTAATGCACAAACCAACACGAAAGTCGGAGAAGGCAATGGCACCCCACTCCAGTACACTTGCCTGGAAGATCCCATGGATGGAGGAGCCTGGTGGGCTGCAGTCCATGGGGTCGCTAAGAGTTGTACACGACTAAGCGACTTCACTTTGGCTTTTCACTTTCATGCATTAGAGAAGGAAATGGCAGCCCACTCCAGTGTTCTTCCAGATTCTGGAGAATCCCAGGGATGGGGAAGCCTTGTGGGCTGCCATCTATGGGGTCGCACAGAGTCGGACACGACTGACGCGACTTAGTAGTCGTAGTAGTAGTAACACGAAAAAGGTAATATTTTATCAGGTTTGAACGGGAGTGGAAAGAAGAGGGAAAGTTACAAGGCATAAAGGCAGGCAGTGAGTTAACCACCTGTTAGCATTAGAAAGAAAGAATAGGAACTCCCCTGGCGGTCCAGTGGCTAAGACTCTATGCTTTCAATGCAAGGGACCCAGGTTCAAGCCCTCATCAGAGAACTAGATCCCACATGCCACAGTAGAAGTTACATGCTGCAACTAAAGATCTTGCACGCAACCATGACCTGGCACAGCCAAACAATTAAGTTAATAAATAAAGTCGGACTCTAGTCTGCCTAGTGAAAAAGTCAAGTTCTCTCCATTCTCAAGTCCCTCCCTCATTATTGTTAGACACTTGGGGAGGTACTCATTCATTCATTCATTCGCTAAGTCCCTTAGAAGTGGCCACCATATACCAGGTATGCTAGAGGTGAGATGCCCACAGTGACGAAGAGGCCATCCCTGGACCCTGCATGGCCATGGGAGCTCAGTCTGCAGGGAAAGTGGACAGAAGCAGAATACACACCTTGACATCATTGTCAGTAAAGAGGTGAGAACAGAGTGGACCACTCAAGAAGACAGCTCAGGGATGGCTGAATTGAGAAGATGAAGTCAAAGACTATTGAAAATAAGAGTTTTCCAAATGGGATAATTCCAGTTAAGGGAACAGCATGTGCAAAGGCACGGAAGTCTAGGCCTACAGGTGAGGCAATAATGGCAGAGGAGGTTAGAACAAGGGCAGAGGAAGGGTTTGCAGGGTCAGACTTTGGACCTGGTGACTTTGTGAGTGGTGGGAAGCCACTGATTATCTGAAGCTGGCAAATAATCTAGTTGTGTTTGCATCTTATAAAGTTTACTCAGAGCTCTCACCAAAAGCAGGATTTAGGAAACTCAAGAAGAACCCCTGCATTAATCCAAAAGAAAAGTTGGTCAATCAACCAGAGGACCTAATTGACGGTCTTTTTTTTTAGGTCCACTGGGAGGCATGTGGAATTTCCCTGACCAGGGATTGAACTCATGCCCTTTGCAGTGGAAATGTATAATCATAACCACTGGATCACCAGAGAAGTCCTATAAGTGCTTCTTATAAAGTTAAAGTTTCATGAAACTAAGAGTGCCTAGTAGGAAAGGATGGTTTTATGATGCAAAGTGTTAAATATACAGAGTAGGAAACATGGTAGACATTTGCCTGCAGCAATTGCTGGTCAAGACCCTTCTNGAGAAGTCCTATAAGTCCTTCTTATAAAGTTAAAGTTTCATGAAACTAAGAGTGCCTAGTAGGAAAGGATGGTTTTATGATGCAAAGTGTTAAATATACAGAGTAGGAAACATGGTAGACATTTGCCTGCAGCAATTGCTGGTCAAGACCCTTCTGTAGTCTACATGTGGAGTCACTTGAGATGGTTGATGTATGTGATTACATCAACTTCCACTTTAAATACGGGGGATCCCATTTTTTTTAGTAGTCAACATGTCGTGTGTTTGGTAGTTCAGGTATATGCCAAGCCATGACAACTTGCTTTAGTTGTGTCCAGCTCTGCAACCCTATGGACTGTAGCCCTCCAGGCTCCTCTGTCCATGGGATTCTCCAGGCAAGAATACTGGAGTGGGTTGCCACACCATCCTCGAGGAATCTTCCTGATCCAGGGATCAAACCCGGGTCTTTTATGTTTCCTGCACTGGCAAGCATGTTCTTTACCACCTGGGAAGCCAAGTCAGGTATATATGACCACAGTAATAAAATCCAATCCTCCATTCTAAGTGACTCCATGAAAATGTCATTTTCATCACTCAACTTTAAGCTTGCACCCAAGTAGAATACTCAGAATTAAATTGACCCTATTTTATGATATTTTAGAATTCATCATTGATCTATGACTCTACAAAGTCATAATGCATAAGGCATGAATAATGACTATCCATCTGCACTAGTTGAAAAACTGGATTTTTCTATAATATTTTAAGTTCCAAATTGCAAATTTGACCTCACTTGCTATGGCACTCAGAACAATGTAGTAGATGCCAGGTGAGGGGGTGAGAGAGATTCTCTCTTATGTAACACACCAAGACAAGGACCTCAGTTACTGGTGGAGTGTTCTGAAAAAGTTCTAGTATGGTTAAGGAGATACCACTTTCTCTCATCTCCCGGCTGGGGAATATACATGATATTTTTTGGCTGACTTCAACAGTAAGCCTCCTAATGCTTAGGAAGCACTCTTAGTTATGCCAGGAGATGAAATCTAGAATGCATATTACCTTGAGCTATTAAGAAAGGAAAATGTTCAATAAATAATTTGAGGCCTGAGAGCAGAGGCTAGGAAACCATTCCATGGCTCATTCCCACTCAGAACATAGAGAAGATACATATTTTTTTTTTCAAGTTTTGATAGCTTTTTTTTTTTGGCCTCCTAAAAAGAACATGATCTTGTAGAATTCAAACTGAATTGCAAATCCACTGAATTGCTCTTTATCGAATTTTAAAAATGAATGATCATCTTTCTTATAGAGTGATATCAAGTCTAATGAAATCAAAATCTCTTGTTTTCTGAAACCTATATAATTTTAAAAGTCTATTGATATATTTTTCTTTATAAAGGCTTGAGAAGTAGTACTTTTGTCTTGGCACTAATTTAATTTTAATAATTCTTAAGCCGAATTTCAATCATCAGTGGTGGGAAAAGTGATTCAGGCGTTCATGTGTTTGACTCAGAAGTGAGAAACAAAAAGTTGGGGAAAGTCCTCAACAAAAATAATCTGTTTTTCATGAGATTTAACTACCCACACAAAAATGGGTTTTGATTTAACCATTCAAACATCTGAGTGTCATGTGGGCTAACTGAAGTGCTTTAAATTTTCTTTGCCTTTCTAACTCATACAGTATAATGAATTGTTAAAACACTTGTCAAGCTTGTTCTTTTGCAAAATGTACTTTTAAGCTTGGATTATACTCTGGAAACTCAGGCCTAAAATATTTGTTATGTCTTAATTCCTGTAATAGTCATGACCTAACATTTCATTAAACAAACTACTGTTGTTTGACCTGTACAATCAGTTGGCTTGAAGGAAACTGTAGAAGGCTTTTGGTATCAATTCAAACAAGGTTTTGGAAGCGTCAGAATAAATANACACACAAGCAAGCAGAGACAGACTCTGAAAGTGCACTGAATAAAACTTTTGCCACACAGTCATTTTTAAAATCAGTCTAATTTTCTGAGCCTTAGGAACATTTTCCTTTGCATATTCTGGTGCTTCATTTTTGTCACTTTCATAGACATTTAAAAACTAATGTTTGAACAAAACCTTTTCAGTATTTCACATTGTTCTAACCACCGACTTGCTTGCTTAAGTGGATGAGAAGAAAACTGGAATTTTGCCCCTATACTGNTGAGCCTTAGGAACATTTTCCTTTGCATATTCTGGTGCTTCATTTTTGTCACTTTCATAGACATTTAAAAACTAATGTTTGAACAAAACCTTTTCAGTATTTCACATTGTTCTAACCACCGACTTGCTTGCTTAAGTGGATGAGAAGAAAACTGGAATTTTGCCCCTATACTGTGGAAGCAATATGGCAGACAGAACTTCAGACTGAATTCATAAAACAAATATAGAAGGTTCATCTCTTGGTCTACACCTCTGAAAGCATAAACCCAGCACCCAGCAAGCCACACCTCTATACCGTTTTGTGTAACATACATTTATCACACAGTGCTACTATACAACCACTCATGACGTCCAAGTCCTATGAACACTTACCTTGGGGATTGAAGAAACCAGTCATCCAGAACACATTGGGCCTCCCTTCAAATATCCAGGTTGAAAACTGAGCATTTCTTTCCAAAAGTTCAGTAAACCAGAAGCCCAGTGTGGATGAGTCCCAGGACACTCTTTTCCAGATCTGGGGTATACGGGCATCGTACATGTTGTCCAGAGCATCTCTCAAGTTCTGGAAAAAAGACGGAGTTAAAATCTGAGAATAAGAAAATTCAACAAAAGAGGGAAACGGCTACTGAGATGGTCACAGCTCACCTCACTCATAATGATCGTGCCTTCAATGGCCAATTTTAGATCACTCAGGCTACTGCGAAGTATTGAAATGACTTTTTGCATTCTGTCAATTTCTTGTCTGAGAAATATGTTCATTGAATTAAGATGCCCCATCTTCATCAAACGAGCTTTCACCTAATACAAAGCATACAATAATGGAGATGAAAAAAAAATATATCTGCCCGTTCTTTTCCAAGGATTTCTCCTTTCTCTAGTCTCTTTTTCCTCTGGATGTATCTCTACAAGCCCAAGTGAACTCTAAAACATCTCTTGCAGAACCAAATTCGCCATTAAATTTCCCATTTTCTGGGCTTCAAAAACTCCTGTCCAACTAAAATGATTTTTATTTCCTACTGATCGTACTTAGTTGATAATTGGAAAAGCACTTTGAAAAGCTGAAATAAATTTTTACTTTTTTTCCCCTTTCAAATGATTAAGGACTAAAGGGTCAGTTAAATATTCTTTTGCAATTTAACCTTTGTAAGAGTATAGTCTGGAATAGTTTCTCTCACAGTGCTTGTAGAACCCATTATTAGACATGTCCCAGAAAGTGAATACAGCCAAAATCTTTACAGAACAGTTACCAATAAATATGATTGGCTGCAGTATCCTAACTGTTGTTGCTCTGGCTAGGGTGACTAAAGAGAGCCTTTCATTATCTAATCAATGAAAATATTTGATTTTGTGGAAGGGCCATAAAGCACCTGTCATTTTTTCCTTCTGGTATATAATTTATTGGTTATTTTGAAGAGATCAATATAAAAGCATCTGGTCACAGGAACAATAAAATATAACAATTATTGGGAAATAGGCCAATACATATACACATTTCAGTTCAGTGGCATATGCCCCAGAAGAGACTGAGTACGAATACTGGCAAGAGCTCTTGAGAGATCTGAACTTTCTGCAGGCCACAATCAAAGAAATGCCAGAACAGGAGGGGTGAGGATAGATACATGGAGTAGGAGGGAAACTGGGAATGAGGCACCAGTCCACAGAGTCACCGGAAAGCCAGGGAACTGCAGCGTTCTTGGATGCCCACTGCCTCTTGAAGAGGAGGAGGCTCCCTCCCGGGAGACTAGAGACAGATGGGCTTGAGGCTCATCTGGACCGCCCTCCCTCCTCATGTTACAGAACAGGTTTTCTGGCACGGTGCCCATGTTTCCTACTCAGCAGTGGCCATCTCTGATTAACTGCAGCGGGGCCACTTCTAGAGGGTGGGGGACAAGAGGGGAACAGTGATGTGAAACTGAACACCTGGATGGGACTACCTGCACAGGCTGAGCAAATGATCTTGAAATCCTAGTTACATTTGCCAGCGAGCATCCTCAGTTGCTCAGTTGCGTCCAACTCTCTGTGACCCCATGGACTGTAACCCGCCGGGATCCTCTGTCCATGGGACTTTCCAGGCAAGAAAACTGCAGTGGGTTGCCATTTTCTCCTCCAGGGGATCTTCCTCATCCAGGGATCAAACCCGAGTCTCCTGGGTCTACTGCCTTGGCAGGCAGATTCTTTACCACTGAGCCATCTGGGAAGCCCTCTAAACGTGCCAGTGGAGGTCTCTAACTCGGACTGACATACCAACTTTCAGGTAGTCACCTAAATTCCTGGCTCCAGAACTTACAGTTTTGCAGGCTCCACTGCTCTGTTCTCATCTTGAGCCCTTCAGCCTCCAGCAGCTAAACAGACTATATATCATCCTGCTTAGATCATGACTGTGTTGTGGAAATTAACATTTTAAGGAAAAGGGAAATTATGGAAACACTTTTGCAACCAACACAAGTGAGAAATCAAGCCCAGGTGTTGGCTTCACTATGAAATCAATAGCCCCGGTAGCTTTGACATGCTAACAGCTCCAACAAATCACCTTGCCCAACACTTACAGACACGTGCTTAAGGTGTCTTAAAACTTAGATTCTAGAAAATGTAAAATCAGAACTGATTTTACTTTCAGTATCATTATTGTTTCAGC
>SJYA01002871.1:660541-722442 GCA_006410615.1 Neotragus moschatus
ACTCTTTGTGACCCCATGAACTGCAGCACGCCAGGCCTCCCTGTCCATCACCAACTCCCAGAGTCCACCCAGACTCATGTCCATCGAGTTGGTGACGTCATCGGCCACCACCTCTCTAGTTACAACCGTTGTCTCTGTACAAATGTGATCAAACCTCTCACCTGGCTCCAGTCCACATGATACACTCTCTTTCCCCTCAGACACATTCCATCATCTTCCCCAACTCAACCCACCCAAACAGGACTCTGTAATTCCACACCCCCCACCCCAATGCAATCCTGTTCCCAACTCCTCTACCATCTTGGCTCCTGGACCAGGAATAACAGGGAATCCTTTATCTCTTTCATCCCATGTAGAACGTGGAGAGTCACTTCTATTTGGTGTGGGAAGGGTGGAGTTGAGAGGAGACCCAGGGTAGGTTTTAGCTGGGAAGTTTATGGGTTTCCCTGGTGGCTCAGATGGTAAAGAATCTACCTTCAATGCAGGAAACCCAGGTTCGATCCCTGGGTCAGGAAGAAACACCTGGAGAAGGAAATGGCTATCCACTCCAGTATTTCTTGCCTGGGAAATCCCATGGACAGAGGAGCCTGGCAGTCCACAGGACTACAGTCGAACATGACTGAGCAACTAACACCCTTTTGACCGCCATTGCTTACTGTCTCCTGGTGGTTGGTGGGGGAACAGTGAGGCATTGGAGCACAGCCTTCCAAGAAGTTGCCAGGAAGGGGGAGGCCAGGAATACAGTCACCACATATTTCAGAGACCAGAGGAAAGAAACATCAAATTTAGAACAAAGCTCACTCAGAGATTAAGAAAATGACCAAAGACAGGTGTAGCTTCCGAACTGAGCAGGAGACAGAAACGGGCCAAGGTCCCTGGAAAGAGGGGGACCCTAGGGAAGACCCTAGGACACACTAAAGGGGGAAGTTCAGATTGGAGAGAGACAAGAGGAGGATCACAAGTCTTTCACACCAGCTAGTTGCTTCTGGCAGGAACAGTCCTCCAAGCGAGGCAGAGTTACAGCACTTTGTATGTGACCTCACTCGGTGTCTGAGAGGCTGCAAGATACTGCTGCTCAATTTGGGGAAAAGACAGCTTACTGAATCTGGAGCACACCTGCCAGCAACGGCAGGTGAGCCTCTGGAGAGGGCTGAGGAGAGAGACCTGCCACATGGCATAGAAAGTTCACTGGGTCTTCTCTGCACAGCAGGTAGCAGCCACACACAGATGGAAACCACAGAAGACTCGCGGTCACTGCTCTTTGTTCACCACATCGGTCTCCTTGTGGGGCTGGTTCTCAGCTGCACTCTACCCTCTCCATCTGTCATCATCCCTAGTCTCTGCTGGTATCATTACACACGTGTAGTCACAGGGTCTCCAAGATGGCCTCTTAGTCCAAACAGCCCTTAAGTGCAGGGAAAATGTGCTCAGTTTCCCTTAAAGGAAGAGGAAATAGAGCTATGCTGAGAAGCCATTTGTCATTAGTCGTATTGGTGAAAAATAAGCTTCACCCGCACTCTGCTGACTGAATCATACTGTTGACTGTGTGAGACTGTATGTGTCCATCGCTGGTGAGATTGTAAAACAGCATAGCGCTCTGTAAGGAAAACTGGAAATATGCATTAATCCTTGATCTAGCAACCCCACCCACCGCAATCTACCCTGAAAAATACATCTCTAACAACTTGGGAAAACCATAAGCATGAGATTATTCATTGAGGAACTACAGGAGACAGCAAAATATTGGAAAGAACCAACAGGCCCACCCATAGGAAAATGGATGAATGAACATACATACAGCCCAGGCACATCTGTTTCTCTGCGCTTTGGTGTTTTGCTCTTCAAAGAGACTGTAATTTTCACAAATCAAAAGTCTGTGAAAACCCTGTCAGTCAAGTCTATCTGCACCATTTTTTTCCAAAAGCATTTCCTCATTTCATATCTCTGAGTCACATTTTGGTAATTCTCACAATATTTCTAACTTTTATTTTTATTTTGTTGTATTTGTTACAGCGATCTGTGATCAGTGACCTTTAATGTTACTACTATGACCTGCTGAAGACTCAGATAAAGGTCAGCATTTTAAAGCAACAAACTATTTCAAATGAAGATGGGTACATTTGTTTTTTAGACATAATTCTACTGTACACTTAATTGGCTACAGTTAAGCTAGTGTGAACATAACATTTATATGCACCAGGAAACCAAAAATATCATGTGACTTGTTTTATTGTGGTAGTCTGAAATGATATCTCTGAGATGTGCCTTTAATGAGGAAGATACCTATGAACATGTAGATAATTACAGTATCATTGTTAAGTGAAAAAAGTGAGACACACACAAATATATATGGCGATATATATATAAACATATATGGATATATATATATAGTTACATATATCATTATATGCATAATGGCAATTCTGTATCAGAGAGAAAGGATAATAAGAATATATATGATACTTATGAATGACCAAAAAGAAATAGAGAGGAGATAAGCCAGAAGCTAATGCATTTGGTTGCCTGTGACAGAAGGGGGAATGATGGGAGGGCTGAGACTTTTCTAAGAACCACATTATATAGCTGTGACTTTTGAGCCATATTCATGTTTCACATATTTAAAACAATCAACAAAAAATTTAAAAAAACCCCTAAAATGTAGTATAAATAGAAACAAGTGAATGCACCTGTACATCAACTGATGGCATAAACTCACAGAAAAAACAATCAGAATAACTTCCGAACATAGCACTCTGTGCACTCTCGATGGGATATATTCTAGGGGACAAAAATAAATGCAAAAAAATCTTGACCTCCAGTTGGTCCATCTGTTGTTGGTCATACGGTATTGGTGGTGAAATGGAATAGGATCCGATAGTCCTTTCCCCTCATGTTCTCAGCCTGCCTTTTGTCTGTGGAAAAACTTTAACCAAAGAATAACTCTAATCAGAGAAGAGAGAAAATGCAGAAACAAAGGAAAATAGTCCAACAAGACTAAATAATAAGAGTTCAGTCATTAAGCACGCTCAAGAACTTTTAGTACCTCCTCAAGGGCTATAGATAATGTTCTAAGCCATATCCTATGAGCTGTCTTACAGATACTGAAACCTCCACCAGGTGGAAGAACTTAACTGCATGATGACTAGGTTTGTCGCTGTGACAAAAACTGCCACAATTCTGGGAATTAACCTCGAGGAAATGGGAATAAACTGACCCTGGAACTAAGGATTAACTGTACTTAAAACAATCAGGATGACACTGGTCAGACCACCGATGACAAATTTTAAGATGACTGTCAGAGCTGACTGTGCTGTTTCTACAGGTAGCCCTCTGCTTCCGTCTATCAAAGCTTCTGCCCCCGACTGTCAGTGGAAGGCAGTCAGCCTTTGGACAGGCGTCCACCCTCCTCACCGGTTGCCAGCATCCAAAGTAAACCAAAGTTTCCCTTCCACCAACTTGCTTCTTTATTGGCTTTTGAGCAGTAATCAGCTGGACCCCACTTTCCATAACAGTGTAATTTGGAGCAAATGAGTAAACAAACTGAAGTGCTGAGAACCTGAGTTCTCCCCGTGGGAGAAAGGAGACCACTGTGAAATGAGCAAGGACAAGGAAGAGCCCTGAGGTGTATTGGTACTGGAGTTACCCATGAGCTCATGATGTTTTAAAAAAACACATATCTCCTATCTCTGTCCACTCAGAGGGTCTATAAGCACACACACACACACACACACAAATAGACGCGGTTATGTATGGATATAACTGCAGATGAATAAACAAACTGATAAATACAGAACAAGAGAAAAGCTAATAGAACAAAATGTTAACAGTTGGTGAACCTAGGTAAAGGGTATATGGGTGTTCACTGTACCAGCAACATTTATGAGGGTTTATAATACTTCAAGAAAGAAAGTCAAGGAGAAAAACCAAAAGTTTGTCTTTATCATTGCCTCCCATCTGGACTAGTCTCTGGACTTTTCTGCTGCTGCTGCTGCTAAGTCGCTTCAGTCATGTCCAACTCTGTGCGACTCCATAGACGGCAGCCCAGCAGGCTCCCCCATCCCTGGGATTTTCCAGGCAAGAACGCTAGAGTAGGTTGCCATTGCCTTCTCCAATGCATGAAAGTGAAAAGTGAAAGTGAAGTCGCTCAGTTGATTCTTCATGACCCCATGGACTGCAGCCCACCAGGCTCCTCTGTCCACGGGATTTTCCAGGCAAGAGTATTGGAGTGGGGTGCCATCGCCTTCTCCGTGAGGAAGAGACTGTACCTTTTTTCCTGTTTCTCTGATTTGCAATAACAGCATCATTCTGGTGGGGAAAGCAGACCAGTTTTGGCAGCCCTGCTGGGAAAGATGGATCTTGCATTTACCTAGGTTGGGGGAGGGAGGACCCTCTCTGGAGGGAATCCTAAACGGGTAGACATGAGTGAGACAGGAGGCTCTGGGTTCACACACCCCCATGACAACAGGGCAGGCTGGGCTGGGGGCCCTACCCTTGAGTTTCTGAAGCCCCAGGGCTCTTGCTGCCTTAAGTGTGGGCTGTGATTATTCAGGAACACAGTCTTCCTTCCCAGGCCCGGGGTGGCCAAAAGATCGGCTGTAAAATGCCAATGGGGAAGGGAGAGGGGCCTGGCTCCACAGCGAATTGTCC
The DNA here is from genome assembly GCA_006410615.1 of Neotragus moschatus. Lineage (NCBI taxonomy): Eukaryota > Metazoa > Chordata > Mammalia > Artiodactyla > Bovidae > Neotragus > Neotragus moschatus. Next base: position 665,189 of record SJYA01002871.1, read on the forward strand.
GGAAGCCAGGCAGCATNAGTTTCTGAAGCCCCAGGGCTCTTGCTGCCTGAAGTGTGGGCTGTGATTATTCAGGAACACAGTCTTCCTTCCCAGGCCCGGAGTGGCCAAAAGATCGGCTGTAAAATGCCAATGGGGAAGGGAGAGGGGGCCTGGCTCCACAGCGAATTGTCCAGAAGCCAGGCAGCATGGCTTTCCCAAGCAGGTAAATGTCCTCGTCTGTGCCGAGGTTGAGGTGCTTCACCATGTTCTTTTGGACTTTTCTAGCTCTGGTTTATCTCTCTTGAGAGCTGGTGACCAAAACTGCTACAACAATCCAGTCATAGGAATGCCATCCCTGTAAGCCAGGGTAAGACACTGTCAACCTGGTTCCATATGTTCCTTGGTAGGATCTTGTGGTACCCAACAGGATCAGACTCTCTAGGTACCAGCCAATGTGGCTCCTGGGGCTCTTGCCAAGGATGGAATCAGAGTTTAGAGCCCTCATAAGTGAACCATTTCGATGGCTAAGTTACAAGTACATTAAAACTTACTGGCCATTTTTTCTGCCCATTCCCTTGAACTCATGAGATCTTTCTGTGGACTATCTCTATTAATTAGACTCTCCATGTCCTGGAATAATTTACTACCGCTGACACATTCAACAAATGTGACACTGTTCAACAAATAGTGCCTGAGTAGCAGGTACTATTCAGCCCTGGAGCTACAGGAGTGAAAACAGGCAGACATTTCAGACATAATGGATTAAAGGAAAGGAAGCCAGGTTGATAGACAACAAACATATAAATAAGTGAATAGAGAGGTGGTGATACAATCGACAGGAGAAAAGCAGGCAAGGAGGATGGAGTTTGCGGTGGGAGCTGGGGAGTGGTTTGCAATTTTTAAATAAGGCAGCCAAAGAAGGCATCTTTGAGTAGGCGACATTAAGACCGAAAGAGATGAAAAAGTGAGCCCCAGTGATATCTGGGGGAAGGATGTTCTAGGAAGTGTATTCTATGGTAGGAAGGACTTGTATGTTCCAAGAGGTGTACTCTATGGTAGGAAGGACTTGTGGTGGGAGCCATCTGGCCTGTCCAAGTAACAGGAAGCTAGCAGAAGCTGGAGCTAAGCAGTGCAATTGAGGGAGAGGCCAAAAGATGACCAGCTGATAAGTTGGGGTCAGATGGCATCACTGGGCTTTGCAGGTCACCTGTAGGTCATGGTCAGCTCTTGCCTTTGACTTGGAGTGAAGACAGGAGCCTCAGGAAGGTTCTGAGCAGAGGAGTGGTTTGACACATGTTTCTAAAGTCTTGGCTAAATTAAAACTCCTTCCCACGACTTCCCCAGTGGTCCACTGGTTAAGACTCCATGCATCCACTGCAGCGGGCACAAGTTCGATCCCTGGTCAGGAAACTAAGATCCTGCATCCCTCACATGGCTCCAAAATTAACTAATTAATTAAAAACAACTCCTTCCTTGTGTGTTCTCTTTCAGACGATATTAATTCACAGCTGGATATCTGAGGATTCCCTTTCATTTCTTCACTTCTTTCCTGTCTCCTGCTAACTTACAACAGTCTCTTAAAATAACACCTAGAGCTGCCACCAAAGCGCCATAACTGTTCTGTCATGGGGTCTGAAATGAGTGATGGCCATTGGTGGGTCGTTGGGGGTCACACCCATGACTTTGAAGATGAAAAGAGGCGTGGTAGAGTTTAGAGGATGTGGAGGGGTGAGAATGAATGTGACTGACAAAGAGGCCAGAAGGCCAAGCCTCGTGCTGGGGCAGGGAGCATGCTCGGGGTGGAGAGAAGATACACCAGGAGCAGGGATGCTGGGCCAGGACAGAGAACCAGGAGGTGGAGATGTCCACGCCCCATCGCAGAGCTGCTGGACCTGCCGCTGCAGGTGAGTGACCAGGAGTGAGGCACAACTTACTCCTCCCAGCTGTCACAGCTTAGAATCTGCTACAGGAGTCTTGGTTTCTTCCATCCCTGAAATGAGCCACTCTGCTGGACAGAAACTCTTGGTCTTTGGTCAGTGAGCCCCAGGCATGTACACCCAGGGAGGTTCTCAGCTGCGGCTTCTTGGAGTCCTCTCTGTGGAGCTGGGTGGTCTTGGGTTCAGGTAGGGCGTGAGATCTCATCCAAAGGACGGGCCTGAGAAGGGGCCTGGGACTGGATGCCTGTCTTATCTCTTCCCGCACCACCTCTTACCACAGTGACCAGGGCAGGGACATCACGCGGAGCCCTTCTTCCTGGGCTCTGCATGTGTGTCCTCTGCACCCGTGCTCACAGCATCCTGCCCTCCAAGGCAACTACTTACACAAGGAGGCAGGTGCGCGAGTAGAGGGAGAGGGGACATCTCTGAGAGGACCCGCAGAAATACACTTCCTCCTCCTCTTCTCTCTGCCCGCCTGCACCTTTTGCATTCTGTTTATGACCATTATTTTTAATAGATTTTTTGAGATAAAAGGCAAAGAACTAGGAGGCTACCATCCTACCAGATCAGTGGCATCAAGACCAAGAACACCAACTGGTTTTATGACACAACAGAGGAGAAATAATCAGTGCATAAATTAGAGCTTTAACACTGTCATAAACTGCAGAGCAGCAGGATTTAGCGATGGGCAAGCAGGCCAAGATAGGACAAAATTGTAACTGGGAGACAGGAAGTGACACTACTGTTTTCCACAGTAAAATAAAAAAGAAGGGAAAGGAGAGAGATTAAGAGAGCAAATGAAGTGCACAGACTTTGCCAGGCTGGGTTATATCCTTTTAAATTAAAAAAAGCTGGGAACTTACGTGATATCGGCATTTGGGTGAAGCCCAAAGACTTCGGGGTTATCTAGAGATGGCAATGACTGGATGTATTCGAAATATTGATCCAAGGTTTTGCACACAGGGATTTTATACCCTGTATAAAAACAGAACGATGGTTCAAACATCTTCTCACTGAACCAGACCTATATCGGAGAGAAAACAGGAGAAATAAATAGATGAATATCTAAATTAAAACCCCAAACTGCCACAGTCAAGGAGATAGAGTCACCTTATTTCCATTTTAAGCATTTTTTTATATCGAGTTTGAAAGATCCTTAACGAAACCACTGACAGTATAGTTAGACATATGCATGTGTGCTCAGTTGCTTCAGTCATGTCTGATTCTTTGTGAACCCAACAGACTGTAGCCCACCATGGGATTATCCCAGCAAAAATACTGGAGAGGGTTGCCATTTCCTCCTCCAGGGAGTCTCCCCAACCCAGGGATCAAACCCACTTCTCCTGTGGTTCTTGCACTGAAATACAGCTGGATTCTTTACCATCGAGCCACCTGGGAAGCATAGTTAGACACAGATTGAGGAAAGAGAAAGGCCACAATATAAGAACAATGAAAGCCAGTCTCTGTTTAACACCAAAGAAGATCATTTCTAGGGGTGAAGAGGAGAGAGCCAGCCTCGCAAGCCCACCCTCTACTGGAGTAATCTGACAAACCTTGAGTTCACTTTAAAAAGGCAGGAGAATGGATTGCAGAACCAATAACCACATACACAGACACGCACACGCGCACACACACACACACACACACACACACACACGAGAGCACAACATCTGGGCATTTTCACTGCCTCCCTTCTCCCCAGAAACAGGGCTCATGCCTGGGGGCTCACGCTTGTGCTCAGCGTGGCCTGCAGTGGCACTGAACACCATACAGCAAGGAAAACTACTTACAAATATCTCCCTTCCCACCCTGAGCTGGAGAGTACCCTCTGTTAATTAAGTTATGTCCCTGGACACAAGAAGCAAATATATCCAACCATCTTATTGTTTGCCTTAAGACATCTCTTTCTCATTCTGTATGAACTGATTATCTATAAGGTAACAGCGAGAGAACAAATAAATACTTGGTGTGGATAGACTTATTCTGAAGTGGAGGAAAAAAAATGTTGAATGCCTATGAGCCTGCTTTGAGGCAACGACTTCTGTGTCTAAAGGAGTGATTTTCACAGAAGGGAGAGAAATAATAAGATGATGGGAAGAGCAGGGATGCAGGCTGGATGTCCAAATCACTCACTCCATGTAGAAAGAAATGGGGATTGCGTTTTCCTTCGATTGGTCACACTTTCTCTATTATCTTCCCTCCATATCCTGCCTCTTCCAGCTCTTTTTAGGTCCAGTGATTGCTCTGAAACACCCTGTTCCCTGGTTCTCCCTATTTTATTCACCACAGTCCTATTCTGTTCAACTTCTGTCCACAAGGCATTGAGCTTAGAACAGGAACAGATTGCAAAGACAAGACACGCAGTCCTTTCCTTCAAGGAGCTTGTGACCCAGTAGAGAGAGAAGCCAGTTACATAACCACAATACAAAGTGCACTAAGGTAAGAGACAGAGGAAATAAAAATAGGCAAAGTACTAAGGAGGCGAGCCAGGAAGAAAGAAGAGCCAGATGGATGTCAGGCAAAGCTTTATCTAGGAGGTGATTTTGGAGATATACCTCGAAGGATAGGATTTTAGCAAACGAACTTGTGACTGGGGAGACCACACACGCAAAGGTATAGAATAACTGATGCAAAGACCTAAGGCAGGTTGGGTACATGATGAAACCAGTGTGTTTACCCTGAGATAAATAAAACATAGAGGGAAGAGATCAGACAGAAAAAGTGAAGTGAGGTCATATTATGGATGACTGTGGATGTCGAGGAGAGGACCGGTGCAAAACTGAAAAAATGGGGAGCAGTTGAAAGTCATCAAAGAAAACAGTGCTATGATTATGGTCATTAATTAGAAAGATGAGGTTTTCAGCGATGCAGATGACAAGGGTGGCAAAGGCCATGGGGTCTTCAGCACACCGACAGCAAATGACCACACTGAGTTCTGAGCTGCCAGGTGACATGCACAAAAAGCAAAACGAACTTTCTTCTTGTTCTTCCGCTTCTTTAATAAAGTTCAAGAGCATAAAGAGTAAATCCACAAATAGCTGGACTTAAAACCACAAAAACAGGTGAGTTTCACCAAATCTGGAGGACATTTTTGGTGTAATCAAAATACAGAATATGAAATCTACATGGAGTTACTTCAGGAGACTCTGAAAGGCAGCCTATAAAAGTAAGCAGACATTCTTCAAGGACAAAGAGCAAAGTTCTACAGTTACTGGTTTTAAGGGACACAGGCCATAAGATGCTGAGAACAGAGAAAACAGACAAGGATTCAAAGCTTCAAATTGCAAGTCACAGTGACAGAGGATCTGATTTGAAGGCTCTGGTTTTCAACTGACGCAATTTTCACTCAGGGAACACGGACCAGCTAAAGTGGCGGCAGATGACAAGCCCTTGCCCCCCTAGTCACCCACATTCTGTTTGAAGACATTAAGCTGAATGTTGATATTTTTCTATATTGAGCTATCTTATATAAATTTTTAGGAGTCTCCCAGGTGGCACCAGTGGTAAAGAACCAGCCTGCCAATACAGGAGACTTAAGAGATGCAGGTTTGATCCCTGGGTCAGGAAGATCCCCTGGAGAAGGGCATGAAAACCCACTCCAGTACTCTTGCTGAGAATCCCATGGACAGGGGAGCCTGGTGGGCTACCGTCCATGGGGCTGGAAAGAGTGGGACATGATTGAAACGACCTAGCATGCATACACCCATGTCTTTTTTAAAGTAAGTAAATTTTTTAATATCAGGCAAATACTAAATAGTCAGTATTAAAGGTCAGTAAAGTTCAGTTCCCTTTCCTTATCCTCCTTGACCTCTCTCAGTTGACATTTCTTCTTTTTTGATACATTAAAGCATATTAAAGCACTCAGGAATTTGTCCTCAGTTTCTTTCCTTTTTTCATCCCTTTCTCTACACTTTCTTCTTAGGTGATGGTCTCATCTCACCTCCTGAGTTTAAGTGCCATCTACATATGACAAATTCCAAATCCTTTTCTCCAGCTCTGAGCTCTCTCCTGAGCTCCACCCTGTAAATCCAACTGCCTGTTTATCTTCACCCATTCTCTTATTCAACAAATATTTGTTGAGTGCCTACTATGTGAGAGCTCCATGCCAGGTACAGTGATGCAAACAGGTGAAGTCCCTGCCGTTATGGGAGGGACTTCCAGTCTTAGACATCTCCACTTGGATATCCAGTAGGCATCTCATAGGTTACATGATGAAAACAGATGACATATGCATACAAAAACAAAAATTAGGAAATTTCTTTCCCCAGAAATTCTTTCTCTTCTCTGTAAATAATCCCATTTTCCATCCAGTTATTTAGGTCAAAACTCGGAGTGATCCTTGACCCCGCCCCTTCCTTCCTCATCAGCATTCTGCTGGTGGTATCTGTACAATATGTCCAGAATCTATCCACTTTTCACAGTCTCCAGTGCCAAAACTCCAATTTAGGTGCTTGTACAATTATTCTAACAAATATGCTGACTAAGACATCCTTTTTTCTCTCTCTCTTTTAAATCTCAGATTCAGAGGTGAGTTCATCATATTCCTGTATTTTGTTATTCTCGGGTCCCTAGACCCATTTCATTTTAGTTTTTCCCATTTAGCCCTTATATTCACTCCTAGTTTCCTCTTTGGGGGCTTCTATTTAAATACACTTGATATATGTCCTTGAAAGTATGTATTTATCCTTGAGAAATTACCCAGGTACCACTCTATAGGTCTCGTTTTGTTTTTGAAAGCTCTGCACTCAACGCTATGTTCCTAAGATTTATGCATGATGTCATATGGACCATTTCTTCCAAGTGCTGCATTGTATTCCATGACAGGCATACAACATTTAATTCCTCTATTCCTCCTCCAACTCCTCACTTAACTCCTCTAACTCCTCAACCTCACAGACTCCCAGGTTGCTTTCAACTTTGCACTCTCCCAAACAATACTATGGATAACGTCTTTGTACATGGCCACAAACCTGTCTGAGAATTACTCTGCGACATACACTCAAGAGTGGGATTCTGGTTCAGAGAGTAGTCCCATTATACACCCTTGATATGACTCAGTGCCACCAGTGCACCTTTGAAGGGTGAGCGATGATAATACATGTGCTCACCCCCTCCTGCTTATCTATTCACTCAGGCTTCTTATCTCTTCTCTTAGGCTTGTTCATCTCCACAGTGGATGCTGTGATGTGCTACCAAATTCTTCTCCAGGACCCAGACACTGGCTCCCCAAGCTGTCTGGAGTACCAGCTACTGAGGGCTCACAACATTGTCCCTCCCAGGAATCACCCTGNATTGTCTATTTTATAATAGACAATTATAAATATAATATATATTTAATTATATATAATATATTATAATAGACAATTCTAAATACTGTTCTATTTTTAAAGAATGAAATCAATAAAGTTACTCAAACTATTTATGGGAATGATCCTATTTCATGTAACTCTTGCCATGAAAATATACCCAGAATCAAGCAATTATGCAAATAGTTTGCATTTAAAAATTGTAGGTGATGCTAGTAATAAAGAACCCACACACCAGTGCAGGAGACAGAAGAGACATGGGTTCAGTCACCAGGGTCAGGAAGATCCCAGTATTCTTGCTTAAAGAATCCCATGGACAGAGGAGCCTGGTGAGCTATATAGTCCATGGGATTGCAAAGAATTGGACGCAACTGAAGAGACTTAATGTGCACAGATGCAAGCCTTTAGGTTTCATTTTTTCAAGGAACAGTTTTCCTCTGATGAGCCCATATTAATCCTTTTGTGATATTAAGTGTACAGGGTTAGAAATTTATATTGAGGGTTTGAATATGAGTTTAAGTCATAACTCTACTACTTACTAACCAAGTGAACTCAGATACAACACTTTTAAGCTACTATTTGTTTATTCACCTATAAAATGGAGATATTAATAGCTCTTACCTCATAATTATACACGAGGAAGCTAAATTGAACAATGTATGTAAAGTTTTTGCACAGTTTCTGGACCATACTTCCTGGCTCTGGAGAAGCAAAACTACCTATCTTAACTAAACAGCATCAGTCTAACTGCCACTGTTAAACTTATGAAGAATCATTGACAGGAAAGCTTATCAAAATAAGTATGGAGCCCTAAGGAACCACACAGACAACTGAGTCTCCTTGGGTGTACTCAGTGACCAGCTGCTTACACGTGGTGAGAAGAGGTGTGAGATTGCAAGGCTTTCCCCTACAGTGCAGTATGTGGTGGGGCTGAAGATGGTGGGCTGTCATGTCAAAGCTAGTAGGTTCTAATGCTAAGTAAGTAGAGAGTGGTGGAGGCAGGAATTTGGATCAGGAAGGATTGTGGGAGGTTTCTGCTGCTTTGGAGTAATCCCCTCCCAGGATTATCTCATTCTTGATCCAAGACTCTGGGGACAATCAGAGAGATGGGGAGAAAAGAACAGGAAACGGAAGTCCACAAAAACTCTGGGGTAACCTCTCCTGTTGTGAAGTGAGGAAAGGCTGCACTGCAGAGTTTTACTGGAGCCTTCATTCAGGCCTTTCTTTGTTCTTAAAAGGTTATGAGCTTATAGAACTTCTGAATTTCAGAGCCTCTGAATCTTCTGTGCTTCCTTATTTTAAATTTTTATTTCTAAAAACATACAAGTGTTGGTATTTCATCTATTTCAAAAATGAAACGTATGTGAAATAAATGAGTACATTCCTGGGAAAATATCATGTATGTAGAGAAAGAGATCTTTTACCACCACCTGGAAACACACTGAATATGATTTGTGAGTAATTTGTTATAGGAATGTGATTATTCTACAAATATTTTTATGCAACTTTTTAAAAAACTTACTAATATTCCTATGAGATTTCCATGACAGTACATATACATGTATACACTTACAGTAAATTAATTTATGACAAAGAAGGCGAGAGAAAAGACAGTCCCTTCAATAAGTGGTGTTGGGAAAAGTGGGTAGCTACATGTAAAAGAATGAAATTAGAACATTCTCTAACATCATATACAGAAACAAACTAAAAAATGGATTAAAGACACAAATGTAAGACCAGATACTGTAAAACTCCTAGAGGAAAACATAGGCAGAACAGTCTTTGATGTAAATTGCAGCAACAGTTTATTGAATATGTCTCCTACATATTTAAAAATAAACAAATAGTACCTAATCAAATTTAAAAGCTTTTGCACAGCAAAGGAAACCATCAACAGAATGAAAAGACAGCCTACTGAATATGAGAAGCTATTTGCAAATGATATGACCAAAACAGGATTAATAGGGCTTCCCAGGTGTCTCAGTGGTAAAAGATCCACCTGCCAATGCAAGAGACAATGGTTTGATCCCTGATCTGGGAAGATGCCCTGGAGAAGGAAATGACAATCCATTCCAGTATTCTTGCCTGGAGAATCCCATGCACAGAGGAGCCTGGCAGGCTCAGTCCATGTGGATGCAAAGAGTCAGACACATCTTAGTGACTAAACAGCATGGCATAAAGCACCTCCTATATATAACTCTCTGTGTTAAAAAAAAATAATAATACCATAGGCCTTTTTGGATGGTCATTTTACTTTTTTATGATGCCTCTGTAATATGGATTTAAATTTTTTGGATAGTCAAATTTATTTATTTTCTTTATAGCTTCTGGGTTTGGTATAGCAAGTGCTTTGCATACCAAGAATATTCAAAATATGTTGTATTTTCTGCTAATATTTTATATTTAGTTTTTGTGCTTAAAGTAATCAGTGGAGAATTATTTTTGGATATGTTCTTCTGTTTTGAGATGGATAGTCTGAGTTGTCTGTTCTGATCATTTGTTTGTTTTGTATTTGGTTTATTTGCTTTCTTTTATATTTTAGAAGGAATTCTTTGTATATTGGGCTTCCCAGGTGGTGCTAGTGGTAAAGAACCCACCTACCAATGCAGGAGACAAAAGAGGTTTTTGATCCCTGGGTTGGGAAGATCCCCTGGAGGAGGGAATGGCAATTCACTCCAGTATTTTTGCCTGGAGAATCCATAGACAGATGAGCCTGGTGGGCTATAATCCATAGGGTTGCACAGAGTCGGACATGATTGAAGCGATTTAGCACGTGCACTTTGTATCTTATGTATCAAATTATTTTTCTACTATTTTTGAATTTTATTTGTGTTTTTATAGCTCAAACTTTAAAACATTCCATGTTTTCTTCCAGTGTCTTTGTTTTGTTATATTTTGTACTTTAATCCATAAGAAATTTTTCCTTATAATTTATTTATTTGTTTTTGACTGTGCTGGGTCTTCGCTGATGCATAGGTTTTTCCCTAGTTGGTGAGTTGGGGGTACTCTCTAGTTGTGGAATGCAGGCTTCTCATTGCGGTGGCTTCTTTTGTTGTGAAACACAGGTTCTAGGGCATGTGGACTTCATTAGTTGTGCCATGTAGGCTCAGTAGTTGAGGCTCATTAGCTCTAGAGCACAGGTTTAATGGTTGTGGTGCACGAGTTTAGTTGCTCCATTTCATGTGGGATCTTCCTGGACTAGGAACTGAACCCTTGTCTCCTGTGTTGCAGGCAGATTCCTTACCACTGACCTACCATGGAATCCCCATAAGGAAGTTTTAAACTGTGGCTAAACATACACAAAATTTATCATTTTAACATTTGCATATGTACAGTTCTGTGTCACAAAATATGTTCATATTTTTATGCAATCATTATGACCATTAATCTCCAGAACTTTTTCTTCTTCCCAAACTAAAACTATATACCCGTTAAATAGTAACACTCCCATTTCTTCTTCCTTCCAGTCCCTGAAAACAATTATTCTACTTTCTTTATTAATTTGACTGTTCAAGGAACCTCATATAAGTCAAAACATACAATGCCTGTCCTCTCCTGTCAAGTTTACTTCATTTCTGACTATTGTGAATAAAGCTGTATGAGCATAAGTATACAAATAACTGCTCAAGGAGGAATACTTGAGCTTGGGTGGAAACACACAAATTCAACAACTTAGATGAAATATATTAATTTCTTGAAAGACACAAAATACCAAGGAAGGAGTATTTTCTTTTACTTTGGAAATTGATAAAGCCATTAAGTACTTCAAAGAAGTCTGTCTCTCTGTATCAAAAGTACCTAGCTTGCTTCATGGTGGATACTTGATAAGTTGTGGCTATTGTTATAATACTGCTACATAAAATATTTGAAAGCTGAATTAGAAAAAAAATGATATGCTAAATTGAATTTGGATATGCTTGCTTAGAAAAGTTGCATTACTTACATCCTTTTCAAGTCAAATTATTCACAAATTCACTGATCTTTCCATTTTTGAATTCCTTAAAATGCTTATTGGAGGAGTGAGTCAGTCTGTGATGCTAGGTACTAGGAATATGTAATGAAAAACATGACACCCTTCCCTGAGCAGCTCATAATCTAGCAAGACCTAATTAAGTATATGTGGTGAGATAGAGATTCAATATATTCCCAGACATAAAGTGATTTATCTGGAAGAAATACAACTAGTACAGTACAGTAAACTCATCTGAGAAGTAAGAGAATTCTCTCTAAAGCTAATAGTTAAGCTATGCTCTGAAGGGTTTATACTTTACGTGAATTCACTCTACTGGAACATAGGCAGAGAATTGAGCAGAAGAGTGGCCTGGGTATTCTAGGCAATGGCTTAAGCAAAGGTCCACAGGAATGAACTCTTTCTGAGAAATATCTAACAGTCCAGAACATTAGAGAATACAGTATGGAGGGAATAGTTGGAGAAGGCAGATACTGGAAAGACTGCAAGACCAGAGGTGAAGGACTGGGTTTCTTAAGGAGCTGTATCACTCAGTTGTGTCTGACTCTTTGTGACCCAATGGACTGTAGCCTGCCAGGCTCCTCTGTCCATGGGATTCTCTAAACAAGAATACCTGAGTGGGTTGCTATTCCCTCCTCCAGGGGATCTTCCCAACCATGGATCAAACCTGTGTCTCCTGCATTGTAAGCATATTCTTTACCCACTGAACGTCCTGGGAAGCCCCTCTTAAGAAGTTGCTGATGGCAAGTGTGAATCTGTATTAACATAAAGAGAGAACTGTTTTGTGGCGATGGTACTGGGAAGGAGATTCTTCAGTACATTTTCAGACCTTATATAAACAAAACTATATTTGTCATCACTTAAAGATGCCCCTGATTACATTAACTACACATTTATTTTGAATTTTGCTTTTATAGTATTTTTCAAAATGAAAGCTCCACATTATTGAATCACAAAATGTATCCATATTTTAGAATTCCACAAAGCTATTCTGTAATTACTCTTAATAAATAAATCTTTTATCTCAATTTATAAAGATAATTAGGAGCTTAACTGAAAATCACATTAGTGTTAGAAACCATGTGGTAGTTTCAAGCTTATAATCTACAGGAATGTGACTGAGAATCAGAGATAGGAGGAAGAAGGAGGCCCAGACTGAAGATCACACACCAAAGAAACCCTGTAGCAAGTCAGCTTCACAGAGTGAAATAAAACTGACCTTGGAGAATTTGAAGGGAAGTCGCTGAACTATTGTAAGTTTAAATATTCTAATGATAAAATGCAGGAAATCCCACTTCCATGACCAGTGGAAACTATATTTATTAGTTATTCCCTAATTTCCAGTTTAAAAAAATATATGCAATGAATTTAGTCTATCTGGGAGGCTGAACGATACTCTTGGAAGTAACTTCCCTCTTGGAAGACTATCATTTCTTCTCTAAGCTCATAATCCACCTCTTGAGGTATCAAATACAATGTTCCATTAAGACTAAGTGCTGTGGAGAACATATATGATAGATAATTCAAGCATTGCTGGGGTAGCAAGTCAGTATACCCACTTATTGATGGATATTTATTGAATACCATAGATATTTATTGAATACCTATGATGTTTCACAGACACTATTTTGAGTGCTAGAGATACATCTCTGAGCCAAACAATTCCTGTCTTCATGAAGTTCATTATCAGATAGGAAAAACATTTCCTCTAGTCTCTTAGATTCTATGCATAGGGGCCTGAAGATCATACTAAAAAAAGACAGATTAAAAGGAATAAAAGGACACAATTTTTATTACTAGTATAGGAGTTCCCCCAAAAGATATAAACTTCAAAGAGGCAGTTGGACTCAGGGCTTAAATTCCTTTTTAGCAAAGGACAGAGGGTTTCGGCTTCAAGAGATATAAAATTTTGTGAAAGTAACTAAGAAAAAACATGAAAGAAGTAATAGAATGTAAGGACTATTTTAGTAAGGTCTATTGATGCAAACTCATCATGGTGTCAACTCCCCATCTTATAAGTTAAATGTATTTCTTCTCTCCCTAGTATGGGAAGTGATCACCTTCCTCAAAGGCAATTGTATGGCTGCTTTTAGGAAGACAAGGAGAGAGCAGAGAACTATTTCTGTATCTGCTGGTTTTTCAATTGCCTTCTGCTCAAAGCAATCCTTATGCCAAAGTGGCATTATTTGAGGGGGGGCATATTCTGATTCCCTTCACTTATATTGCACAAAGATGATTGTGCATTATGCTTATCTAAATATAAACATTTGTCTCCTTGGACTCAGAATTATCTTCCAACCCAAGTCTTCTCAGACTTAAATATGCAAAGTATCACCTTGGGAATTTTGCAGATGTTAATTCAGTAGGTCTGGGTGGTGCCTGAGATTCAGCCTTTCTACTATAGTGAGTGATACCCATGCAAGCATGGACCACATTTAAATTGCAAGGTAACCTCTAAAAGATATTTTTAATTAAGTAAGTTTGAGCATGACTGTGTAGTATATTTTTCGCTTAAAGATTCACAATGCATATTACCACACGAACAGCTTCAACAAAAACACTGCTTAACTTAGTTTTACCTATTTTGCTATGAAATAACAACAAAAATAACACCAAAATTATCCAAAAGACACTTGTTCAAGAGACATTTATAAATTTCCACCTAAGGAATGTTTCAAGTTTGTCGTTAACCATTCTATATACTTTGCTTTTGCCTGGATGCTATTCAATAATTTTCTCTTTAGGAGTCAAAATTATAAGCCTCAAAACTGGAAGTAGTTGTGGTTAAAATTAAAATAAATTATAGATCATATTGGCATTTGGTGAGAAATCTTTGGAGAAACTAATCTTATTGACAACATCTATTTCTGCTTTATTGACTACACTAAAGCTTTTGACTGTGTATATCACAACAAACTGTGGAAAATTCTTAGAGATGGGAATACCAGACTACTTTACCTGCCTCCTGAGAAATCTGTATACAGGTCAAGAAGCAACTGTTAGAACTGGACATAGAACAACGGACTGGTTCCAAACTGGGAAAGGAGTAAGTCAAGGCTAAATATTGTTACCTTGCTTAACTTATATGCAGAGTACATCATGCAAAATGCCAGGCTGGATGAAGCACAAGCTGGAATTGAGATTGCTGGGAGAAATATCAATAATCTCAGATATGCAGATGACACCACCCTTATGGTAGAAAGTGAAGGGAAACTAAAGAGCCTCTTGATGAAAGTGAAGANAGATATGCAGATGACACCACCCCTGTGGCAGAAAGTGAAGAGGAACTAAAAAGCCTCTTGATGAAAGTGGAAGTAGAGAGTGAAAACGTTGGCTTAAAGCTCCACATTCAGAAAACGAAGATCATGGCATCTAGTCCCATCACTTCATGGCAAATAGATGGAAAAACAGTGGAAACAGTGTCAGATCTTATTTTTCGGGGCTTCAAAATCACTGCAGATAGTGATTGCAGCCATGAAATTAAAAGACGCTTGCTGCTTGGAAGGAAAGTAATGACCAACCTAGATAGCATTTTCAAAACTAGAGACGTTACTTTGCCAACAAAGNGAAATTAAAAGACACTTACTCCTTGGAAGAAAAGTTATGACCAACCTAGACAGCATATTAAAAAAGCAGAGACATTACTTCGCCAACAAAAAGGTCTGTCTAGTCAAAGCTATGGTTTTTCCAGTAGCCATGTATGGATGTGAGAGTTGGACTGTGAAGAAGGCTGAGCTGAAGAATTGATGCTTTTGAACTGTGGTGTTGGAGAAAACTCTTGACAGTCCCTTGGACAGCAAGGAGATCAAACCAGTCAATTCTAAAGGAAATCAACCCTGAATATTCATTGGAAGGACTGAGGCTGAAGTTGAAGCTCCAGTATTTTGGCCACCTGATGCAAAGAGCTGATTCATTTGAAAAGACCCTGATACTGGGAAAGATTGAAGGCAGGAGAAGAAGGGGATGACAGAGGACAAGATGGTTGGATGGCCTCACTGACTCAAAGGACATGAGTTTGGCAAGCTCCGGGAATTGGTGAAGGACAGGGAAGCTGACAGGTGAAGCTGGAGTGCTGCAGTCCATGGGGTCACAAAAGTTGGACATGACTGAGGAACTGAACTGACTAACTAAATCATGTTGACCAAAAAAAAAAAAAAAACCAAAACTCTTCAAAAATTTCAGAGTTGTTTACTGCCCTTTGTAGCAAGATAAAGACAAGAAGGATAATGAGTATTAATATTCCAGTGACCATAAAAGTACAATGAATGAAGAGACAGAGCTTAGATGCATGTGGCAAATATTTATATAATTAAAAAACTATTTATCTTTTTTCTTGCTATCATGATCATAGTTTCTGTTTTTTCCATATTCAAAGGAAGAAGAGAAGAACTCTGGTATTTGACTGTTTATGATATTTTAAAAAATCTCTTGTAAAATATATTGCTAACGTTATTTGTTCACTTAAGCTACAGGTGAAATCCCCAGATATGTGCTAATTTTCATCAATCTCTTTACATGAACTCTTTAAAAACCCTATGTAAACTAGGCCACTACACTATATTGTGCGGATTCTTTTGTTAATGGCATTCAGTTCAGTTCAGTTCAGTCGCTCAGTCCTGTCCGACTCTTTGCGACTCCATCAATTGCAGCACGCCAGGCCTCCCTGTCCAACACCAACTCCCAGAGTTCACTCAGACTCACGCCCATCGAGTCAGTGATGCCATCCAGCCATCTCATCCTCTGTCGTCCCCTTCTCCTCCTGCACCCAATCCCTCCCAGCATCAGAGTCTTTTCCAATGAGTCAACTCTTTGCATGAGGTGGCCAAAGTACTGGAGCTTCAGCTTTAGCATCATTCCTTTCAAAGAAATCCCAGGGCCGATCTCCTTCAGAATGGACTGGTTGGATCTCCTTGCAGTCCAAGGGACTCTCAAGAGTCTTCTCCAACACCACAGTTCAAAAGCATCGATTCTTCAGCACTCAGCCTTCTTCACAGTCCAGCTCTTGCATCCATACATGACTACTGGAAAAACGATAGCCTTGACTAGATGGACCTTAGTCGGCAAAGTAATATCTCTGCTTTTGGATATGCTATCTATAGCTTATTCCCTCCCTCAAGCCATGGAATCTATAGAGATTGGAAGTGGTAGGGCTGGCTCTAGTGAAACACACTACCTCTGAAAATCCATTGAAGATGGGGAAAAGCTGACACTGGGCTATAGTTTGAAGATTTGAAAGTTTTCATTTCAGGAAGCCTTTATTATTTTCTATTTTCTTGATTAGAGATTTGATAAAATCACAATGGAGAAAATTGTAAATAACACTTTGCTGCTATTAGATCTCACCCAGAGAAAGCAAGAATAAACTGCATCTGAATTGGCATTAAACCTGGTAGCTCTCTAGATCAAGAATGGTTTCCTTTATTTTCCTATCTTCACCATGGATAACAGACAACATACATGGTAGGTGAACAATATATGGATTTTCTTTTCTCTGTTTTTAAAATCTCTTTTTTATTTTTAAAGTGATGTCTGAAGACATATATAAAGGAGCAAAAGCTGGCTTTCTTTTCCTTGTCTCTTATATAAATGATGTATCCAAAAGTAGCAGTTTAATTTTTGGTGGTGTTTTTTACTTTGAGGTTTCAGTGAGGTGTTTTGTTACTTTGAGTTCCTATAATTGCGTACTGTAATAACACAATTAAATTCAAATGGAGCTAGCACAAAGGTGTTCTTGCTCCACCAAAAGACTATTTTTGAAGGCTGTTTACTGAAACTGATAAAACATTAAAAAATCACTTACTTGATGAATAGTGTGGCTAAGTAAAGTCTTTTAACCCAGTAAAACAAGGAAGAATCAACCAACAAACTTTTAGGTTTTAAGTATATTTTTGCCTGGCAAAATAAAAGACTTTCTTCCAAAAGGAAAAAAATTTACAAAGTGTGTGCTTAATATGTATAAACTATTGTGTCTTTTGCCAACTATTCTAAAGATAATCTCTCAAAAAGTCACTTTAAACTAATGAAAAAAGAGAATCATCTTGAAAATGTCCTATTCAGTGTTATTTTTCTAGTCCTGGAAAATATGAAATAATGGTTTCCTTCCCTCCTCCAACCCAAGTTCCCTTTTCCAATGGGCATAAACATTAGCAGCACTTGTTATCATAAAAAGCAAATGTTCCAGCTGTGACACTGTGATGTAGACTTGGGTTCTGAAACTCCAGTACTTTGGCCACCTCATGTGAAGAGTTGACTCATTGGAAAAGACTTTGATGCTGGAAGGGATTGGGGGCAGGAGGAAAAGGGGACGACAGAAGATGAGATGGCTGGATGGCATCACCGACTCAATGGACATGAGTTTGAGTGAACTCTGGGGGTTGGTGATTGACAGGGAGGCCTGGCGTGCTGTGATTCATGGGGTCACAAAGAGTTGGACATGACTGAGCAACTGAACTGAACTGAATGACGTCCATTAACAGGAATGGGTGGGTTATCTTTGAAAAGGTAATTTCTGTGAACCTATAAGTAGGATTTTCTCTGAACTAGGTACAGAACACCTCTAGCTTACAGTAAGGATGTGTGTGCATGCAGTTTCTTCAGTTGTGTCTGATTCTTTGCGACTCTATGGACTCTAGCCCACCAGGCTCCTCTGTCCATGGGATTCTCCAGGCAAGAATACTGGAGTGGGTTGCCATGCCCGTCTCCAGAGGATCTTCCTGACTCAGGGACTTAACGTGTATCTCTTACGTCATGGGCATTGGCAAGTGGGTTCTTTACCACTAGCACAATCTGGGAAGCCCATAATATGGGTGAACAGTCCAAACAAATATTAAGTTGTAGAACAAATACTCTTCTTACAATGTCTCTTGCAGTCTATTATTTTGTACATTCTATAGTTGATTTTACTTTATGGCAAAGTGCATGTAATACTTTTCATAAAATATTTTCTAAAAGTACAAATATTCTAAGACTCTACTTGACAAATTGAGGAAATCACCATGGTTACTCTATCACTTCAACCATCAGGATTCATCAGATACTTATGTTTTATTTGTTGGGGTACCATAATATTTGATTTGTTTCTTTATTTTATCACTTACTTTATCTTCAGCTCCATATTTGGCAACACAGCTTTCGCCTGAGTATTTTCAAAGTGGTAGTTTTACTTCTTCCAGTACTTCCATTTGGGTTTCCCTTGAAGCTCAGCTGGTAAAGAATCTGCCCGCAATTCGGGAAATCTGGGTTTGATGTCTGGGTTAGGAAAATCACCTTGAGAAAGGAAAGGCTACCCACTCTAGTATTCTGGCCTGGAGAATTCCATGGACTAAATAGTCCATGGAGCCCCAAAGAGTCAGACACACCAGAGCAACTTTAACTTTCAATATTTCCATTTAGAAGACTTAAGATATAAATTGTACCAAATGTAATCATCTTAGTATTTTTGCCTTATTTCTCATGTTTATAATTATCTTATTCATATTTTTATAAGTAGAATGCATATTTTTAAAGGACTGAAGAATTTAATTCAATAATCCCCAAAATTCATTTTTAAAAGTGAATATTGTAGATACCACTGTGAGACCTAAGTTTTAAGTACTTTATTACCTTCTATTTTCTTGGGCTCCAAAATCACTGCAGATGGTGATTGCAGCCATGAAATTAAAAGATGCTTGCTCCTTGGAAGAAAAGCTATGACAGCATATTAAAAAGAAGAGACATTACTTTGCCAACAAAGTTCTGTCTAGTCAAAGCTATGGTTTTTCCACTGGTCATGTATGGATGTGATAACTGGATCATAAAGAAAGCTGAGTGCAGAAGAATTGATGCTTTTGAACTGTGGTATTGGAGAAGACTCTTGAGAGTCCCTAGGATTGCAAGGAGATCAAACCAGTCAATCCTAAAAGAAATCAGTCCTGAATATTCATTGGAAAGATTGAGGCTGAAGCTGAAGCTCCAATACTTTGGCCACCTAATGCAAAGCACTGACTCATTGGAAAAGACCCCGATGCTGGGAAAGATTGAAGGCAGGAAGAGAAGGGGATAACAGAGGATGAAATGGCTGGATGGCATCACTGACTCAATGGACATGAGCTTGAGCAAGTTCTGAGAATTGGTGATGGACAGGGAAGCCTGGCATGCTGCAGTTCATGGGGTCACAAAGAGTTACCATGACTGAGAGAACGAACCGACTGGCTGAGCAGAGTCAGCACTTGTCCCTTCTCTTGGTGTTGGGTTCCAGAGAGGGTGTTTTTGCCTCATTCATCTCTATTAGTCTACATTCTTGTCATAAATTATTTCTATTTCTTCCACATGCAAAAATGCACTTAGATATCCACTATGACTTTATGCTCAGACTCAAGGTTAAGGATCTCAAAATCTATATTGGATCCAGGTGGAGATAAGGTTTTTAAGGTGGTTCTTTAATTCCAGTTCCCTGAATGCAATTCCTCTCAAGCTGAAAAGCTATAAGTTAGAGACAAGTTATCTGTCCCCCATATTTCATTGACCAATACTGGACATCCAAGATGTGGAAACTCTAGAAAGCAAGGAGAAACTGATGGCGTGTAGAAGTTAAGCAGAGTAAACAGCTTGAGAAGGAACTTATCTGCCCCTCTCATTTGTCATTTCTTCTAAAGAATCTTTATCTAGAGATCTCCATATCCTGCTTTTGTATTTTGGACCTAGTAAAAAATACTCCAACATTCACTGAGACAAGAATTGAGTCTTTCCACAGAAACCACAGAAAACATAATTCACCAAAGATCAAATTAGAAAAATTTGTGTATTACCATACTTTTCTATATGAAAATTTAAAATTCAAGGCACTGGAACCAAGATTTTCATCACATGAAGATTGCAAGTTATGACTATCAGGCATACTATTGCACATTTCAATTTATGCTGCTCCATTTAGCCATTTCAATCATTACACAGGAATTCAGACCTCTACTGTATACCAGCTCTATTTATAAAAGCAACAACAACATTTAATAAAACAACATTTTGCAGATGTTTACTTTTGGAGCAACTTCTTTGTAATGGGAAAATACAGTTGCCATAAGACTTTGGATAAGTTTGTCTGGAAAATCTTTGTCCTGCTTCCTTATATGCTTGTCTGTTCCTCTCTTCCACTTTTCAAACTTTTCTTACTTTCACCTTGCCTCTCTCTCTCTGATTTTCCTCCATTCTCCCTCTCTTCATTCTCTACTTTCTTAGCATAGTTTTCACTCTACTTTTGAGACAAATAATTCTTCCACAGCAAAAAAAAAAAAAAAAAAGCCTCCCTCCTAAAAATTCCCCCCAAACCTCTTTCATCTAGCTCTGAGAATTTGTGAGTATTACCATGTCAAATGTCATAGACAAATGTTTAGAAAATATTAAATTTCTGAAGTTAATAAATATATCTGTTACATTTCTTTTTTTATTTCTTAATTGTAGTCAACCCATTTCAATCATCTGTTCTTTGCTTTGCCAGTAAAGAGAAAAAGAAATACTCTAAACTGTTAAAGCAACCAATGTCCTCTTTATAGCGTTTAAATTCAAAACGACTTATCCATATTCATTGACTATTGTGCATGATAGTTTATGTATTGACATTTGAAAAATACCTACTTTCAGGCTGAAATCAGTATACTTTATGGCATCTATTTGTTTAAAAGTTTTATAATATCCTGAAGTTATAGAATTTTATGAATAAAAGACCATCTGGCTCCCTAGAGTGTGTGAATTTTTTTTCACCCTCTTTGAATGGAGCTTTATTTTCAGAAACATGCTACATTAAAAAAAATAGGTTTGCGATGAATAAACCAATGAGGCCTTGTAAAGCACCAATTTTGTCTTTTCAGGGGAGCCTTTATTTATCTCTTATTTCCATCTCTTTATCCTTCCTATGTCCATAGGAAATGGAAATTATTTTAGGTCTCTATTACTTGCCTTCTCTTTGTTTTGAGATTTTTTTCCAGAGGAGTCTGGGATTGAATCATGGTCAATCAAGGTAACTAGTATCAGTGAATATGAAGGCCCTCCATGTTAAGCTGGGGAAGATAGCATAAGACATACCCCCACCAAAGATTCCCATGTAAATTTTGAAGACATCCCCCCACCAAAGTTGGAGAAGATAGCATAAGCATCCCCCTGCCAAAGATTCCCATGTAAATTTCCAGTCAATTATGAAGACCAGAAACACACCTATAGCAGTTCTGGAAATAAAGAATGGTGTCTTTCACATTTTAGAAGCAGCAGTAATGTTCAACAAATAGAATGCAGGTGATGCAGGACTGATTAGAGACAAAGGGCTGACTCAGAACTTTTCTCCAAGAAATATGAATTGTTCCAGAGAAGTAAACTGTGTGTGTTAGCTTTGTTAGGTTACATTTTTATTTATTTATTTATGGCCATGCCATGCAACCTCTGAGATCTTAGCTCCCCAACCAGGGATCGAACATGCTCTCTGTATTGGAAGGGCAGAGTCTTAACCAATGGACTATCAGGGAAGTTCTACTAGGTTATGTTTTGTAACAAATAGTCCCAGAATCTCAGTGGCTTACCAAATGAAAAATTATTTCGACATGTAAATGCTTATGTGTGACAATATTAGAAGACATAAATGTCGTAGGCTGATATCAGTAACAGTAGAATGACTAAGTTCCAAAGTTAGAAATATAGGCTGATAGAGGATGTTGCATTTGTGACTCAAACTTTATAAGCAACATTGCCAAAGAAAAGTTATTTCCAAATAGTGAACAGAATTTTGTCAAATTCAGAACAAAAGAAAGTTGTATTCTATAAAATTTATTATTTACCAAACTTATTTTTTAAATTGTGTTTCTATATGAAATAAATATATGTTATAAAACTATGCTATAGTTTTATAGTTTTTACTTACATGACTGGTGGGATATTTAAAACTATGTGAACATGAGACAATATGTCTAGCACCTAGTATTTATTATCTACCCACTAATGAACAACAGTTCTTTTGAATCACTTGAGACAAACAAATTGTCCCAACAAATTTTCAAAATGCCTTTCCTAAGGATGGTATACCTCTAGTGAGAACCAATTCAATAAAACAATAAAAAAGAATATATGTCTATCAGAGCATAAACCAAAAAGGGAAAGGAAACACTATAAATATCCAGGCAGATATAATAAGAGGAAAGAGCAAGAAAATATTAAAACAGGAGAACCATAAAGAATAGTAGAAAATGTTGCTCTGCTTCTGCCTGGAATGTATGAATTTATAGAGTGTTATTCTCATTCTAACAACAGTAACAAGAAAGCCAAATAAACCATAAAATCATATTTCTTTGAACTTTTCAGAAAATTGACAATTTAAGGCTTAAAATCTAATGAAAGAAATGTTCCTTTAAGGAGAGGAAGTTGAACACTGGTTCTCCTTGGCAGAACACAGGAGTAAGAGTTGTCAGGTACCGCTCAAATGGACAGGAAGAATTCAGCTAAAATGTTTAACATATTGCTAAAGGCCAAAATTGGCTTTTGTGAGACTATAAAATCCCTAGAGACCACAGATACTGGCAGATTTTACACCAGCTCACAGTATCTTCTCATATGTTTCTGTGGGGTGCTTATGAGAATGATTGAAATGGAGTTCAGTGAAAACCTCTGTTGGTTATGAAGACCTGGAGAGAGGCAGTGGCCTCTGCTGTGGGAAAAGCACAAACTGTGTGAGTCCTACATACCTAGAAAAGAAAAGGCTTAAGCCTTTCATGGAAGGGAAGCAAACCTTGTTGTCTCTAGGACACAGGTGAAGATTTATTGCAACTGGGGAAAGGGGAAAGGCTGAAAAGGTAAGCCTTCTATATTGGGTCGTGTTGGTAGACAACTATCCTGGGCTCAACCATTAGAGTTATCTAGTGTTGAGGAAAGAGCAGGAATCTCACTCCTACACAAGACCTCCTGAAGATAAAAAGTAGAACTTGGCTGTCATTAGGAAGGAGAGACAAGCCCACTGGAGAATTTCCATCTAACAAACCCAGGAATGCCAGACTTTCTTAAGACAAGACAGGCCAAGATAAAGATAATATTCTTTTTAGTAACTGCCAAGTAAACAAGAACTAAGTACTAAGAAACAGTTGTCTACTATGGGGGATAGGGCAAGAGCATGCAGAAGGATCTTTTCTAAGGCACAGGTAACACAGCAAAGGTCAAAATATGAGAGAGCAGAATTATTAAGAAAAACTCAATATGCATGCTAGCCCCAAATCTAAGCACTAGGTAAGGCTAGCAGAATTTTTAGTTGATGAGGCATGGAAGTTAATAGCAACAACAAAACTCAAACGCAGACCAACTCTTAACTAGATTTACTCAATCACTCATACTAATTATTTAGCAGCAAAACAGGGATACAAAGTATATGCCTTTGTAAGCATAAACATTATTTATCTTAGCTTCTACTCTCAAACAAACAAACAAACAAACTATGTCACACAAAAAAGCAAGAAGAAGAAGAAGAAGAAAAAAAAACTAGTGCCAAGATTCAAGATAATCAACCAAACCAGACTCAGATATGACCCAGTTATTAAAATTACTAGATAGGTATTATATAGTATGTTAATATGCTAAAGTGAAGAAGGCAATGACACCCCACTCCAGGACTCTTGCCTGGAAAATCCCATGGACGGAGGAGCCTGGTAGGCTGCAGTTCACGGAGNAATCAACCAAACCAGACTCAGATATGACCCAGTTATTAAAATTACTAGATAGGTATTATATAGTATGTTAATATGCTAAAGTGAAGAAGGCAATGACACCCCACTCCAGGACTCTTGCCTGGAAAATCCCATGGACGGAGGAGCCTGGTAGGCTGCAGTTCACGGAGTAGCAAAAAGTCGGACATGACTGAGCGACTTCCCTTTCACTTTTCACTTTCATGCACTGGAGAAGGAAATGGCAACTCNAGCAAGGACCTAACAGAAGGAGAAGAGATTAAGAAGAGGTGGCAAGAATACACAGAAGAACTATAGAAAAAAGGTCTTAATGACCTGGATAACCACAATGGTGTGCTCACTCACCTAGAGTCGAACATCTTGGAGTGTGAGGTCAAGTGGGCCTTAGGAAGCATCACTGCAAACAAAGCTAGTGGAGGTGATGAAATTTCAGCTGAGCTGTTTCAAATCCTAAAAGATGATGCTGTTATACTGCTGCACTCAATATGCCAGCAAATTTAGAAAACTCAGCAGTGGCCACGGGACTAGAAAAGGTCAGTTTTCATTCCAATCCCAAAGAAAGGCAATGTCAAAGAACGTTCAAACTATTGTACAGTTGCAATCATTTCACATGCTAGCAAGGTAATGCTCAAAATCCTTCAAGATAGTCTTCAACAGTATGTGAACCAAGAACTTCCAGATGTTCAAGCTGGGTTTAGAAAAGGCAGAGGAACCAGAAATCAAATTGCCAGCATCTATTGGATTATAGAAAAAGCAAGAGGATTCAAGAAAAACATCTACTTCCACTTCATTGACTATGCTAATGCCTTTGACAGTGTGGATCACAACAAACTGTGGAAAACTCTTAAAGAGATGGAAATAACAGACCACCTTAACTGCCTCCTGAGACATCTGCATGCAGGTCAAGGAGTAACAGAATTGGACATCAAACAACGGACTGGTTCCAAATTGGGAAGAGTTCGTCAAGGCTGTATATTGTCATCCTGCTTATTTACCTTATATGCAGAGTACATCACGCAAAATGCTGGGCTGAATGAAGCACAAGCTGGAATCACGATTGCTGGAAGAAATATCAATAATCTCAGATACACAGATGACACCACCCTAATGGCAGAAAGTGAAGATGAACTAAAGAGCCTTTTGATGAAAGTGAAAGAGGAGAGTGAAAAAGCTGGCTTAAAATTCAGCATTCAAAAAACTAAGATCATGATATCTGGTCCCATCACTTCATGGCAAATGATAGGGAAAGAATGGAAATAGTGGCAGATTTTATTTTCGTGGGCTCCAAAACCACTGTGGACAGTTACTGCAGCCATGAAATTAAAAGGTGCCTGCTTCTTGGAAGGAAAGCTGTGACAAACTTGAAAGTGAAAGCCACTCAGTCGTGGCCTACCCTTTGCGAACCCATGGATTATACAGGCCATGGAGTTCTCCGGGCCAGAATACTGGAGTAGGTAGCCTTTCCCTTCTCCAGGGGATCTTTCCAACCCAGGGATTAAACCCAGGTATAAACAACATATTTAAAAGCCAAGATATCACTTTGCCAACAAAGGCCCTTATCGTTAAAGCTATGGTTTTTCCAGTAGACCTGTATGGATGTGAGAGTTGGACCATAAAGAAGGTAGAGCACCAAAGAATTGCTGCTTTGGAATTGTGGTGTTGGAGAAGACTCTTGAGAGTTCCTTGGACAGAAAGGAGATCAAACCAGTTAATCCCAAAAGAAATAAACCCTGAATACTCATTGGAAGGACTGATGCTGANAGTAGACCTGTATGGATGTGAGAGTTGGACCATAAAGAAGGTAGAGCACCAAAGAATTGCTGCTTTGGAATTGTGGTGTTGGAGAAGACTCTTGAGAGTTCCTTGGACAGAAAGGAGATCAAACCAGTTAATCCCAAAAGAAATAAACCCTGAATACTCATTGGAAGGACTGATGCTGAAGCTGAAGCTCCAATACTTTGGCCACCTGATGTGAAGAGCCGACTCAGTGGAAAAGACCCTGATGCTGGAAAAGACTAAGGGCAGGAGGTGAAGGGTGACAGAGGACGTTTTGTCTAATTGAAAAACATTTAAAACATTTCTCTAATTGAAACTAGGAGAGGGGAAATGCTTGAATTATCCACACTCTTGTGTAATCATAGAGCTGGACAACAGAATGTTAGAAATAGGAAAAATCTTGAAAGATCACTTCCTTCTACCTTGAAACACACAGATGGGGAAACAGGCCCCGAAAGGGACAAAATTGGACCAGCCTGATGTAGCTAACTGCTGTCACAACAAGTCTAAAGCCCAGGCCTCCTGACTCTCTGTGAAGTGCTCTAATACACTATGATCAGATTTTAAGAGATCTTCACAATTTTTTTTTTTTTTTATATAGACATGCCACTGTGAACTTCATGGCCCTAGCAGTGGAGATTTTTGTTTTGTTTTGTTTTAATCCAAATACAAGTCACATTAAGTGCAAGTACACTTTGGCTCCATGACTGGCCCAGAGTCCTTTTCTTCTTTTTAGCACTGGGATAATGGCCACTAAAAACACAGATTGCCGTCTTGACTGTATGGAAAATACCCCCAATCGTCTATCCATGATAAGCATGGTGGAAAAGTTGAATCATCATTACTGGGAAAAGAATCATAAAATTTACTGTTTGTGAACTGGGCATTAAATATGAGTTAAAGCAATATTTGTATTAGAGTGTGATAAGGTCTAGCAAACCCAACAATTCCCAGATAAGAATGTATGAAATCGGCTTCAGTGACTTGAAAACCATAATTTACAATCAATCCAGAGGCCACAGTGGAACTTAGTAAAAATAACCACCCACAAAGCATTTATTCTGATTTTAACTTCTCAGGGTGGGGGACAGAGAAACACCAGTTGTCCCTTGGCACTGTCCTCTCAGCTGGGCAGTGTTTTCCTGGTTAAGCGGTGGCAATAGGGAACCTGCGGGTAAACACGCCCAGTATTTCCTGGGGTGGGCACCCAACTCCCCTCCACTTTTGGGCAGGGCAGGGAAAGACGAGGTCAAGCTCTGCTGGCCACTGGGCACAGTTGAACCATGACTCCTGGTTCAAACCACTTGATTTATTTTGTCCTCACTCCAACTTCAGGAAAAGAAGAAATGTGGGAAAGAGTTCAAGGAGCCCCTATCTCTCTGTGGAATCAAGAGTGAATCAAGTACATTAAAATTACACAGCCTGGACTTCCCTGGTAGTCCAGAGATTAAGAATATGCCTACCAATGCAGGGACACAGGTTCAATCCCTGGTCCAGGAAGATTCCACATGCTACAGGGCAGCTAAGCCAGAGCACCACAGCTACGGAACCCACAAGCTCAAGAGCCCATGCTCCATCACAGTGAGAGAAGCCCGGGCACCACAGCTCTCTCTAATGACTCCCACTCGCCACAACTAGAAAAAGCCTGTGCCCGGCAACGAAGATCCAGTGCAGCCAAAACCAAATAAATTACTAATTTTAAAAATTATTCATGTCAATGTATGGCAAAACCAATACAGTATTGTAAAGTAAAATAAAGTAAAAATAAAAATTAAAAAATAAATAAATAAATAAAAGAAAAGCATTAAATACAAACAAACAAAAAAAATTATATAGCTTTCAAATACAGGACAAAATCCAAAATCCAAACATAGAACAAAGTGGTAACAAATGAAAAAACAAAACCCAGAACCCATGGAGACATTGCTGGGTGGCTACACCGTACAAGCAAATCAGAAACAATCTGAAGACGACAGCCAACCCCTATGACTCATCTTCCAAACATCATGACTACCACTGTCCCAGTGGGGACGAGGGTCAAAATATACTTGCATCCAAGGCAGGCAACATGGGGTGTGACTCCTAGATTCACGATTTAGGGAGGACCTTAACCTCTCTGAGTCTCAATTTCCTCATTTTCCGGATGGTGATAAATCCTACCCTGAAAGGTGGTTATTCGTATTACATGAGATGGTATATATAACATTGCCTAACGTCTCTGAGTCTCAATTACCACTTTGCAGATGATGATAAATCCTACCCTGAAAGGTGATTGTTAGTATTACATGAGATGGTATAGAGAACACTGCCGGACAGCATAGGCAACTTTCAAGATCCAGTTCCTATCAGAGCAATTTGTTTGCTCATCCCACAAACATTTATTGAGCTCTGGCAATGCTGCAGCTGCCGCTGTGACAAGCGGGGACCCAGCAGTTACAAAAGGACAGAGTCATTGCTCTGGAGAATCTTACACTCTAGGGGTCGAGGTGGGGGATGGGGGCAGGAAGATGCTTTCAATACATAAGCAAATATGCACATCCTGTGCCAGGTGGGGGAAAGTGCCATGAAGGAAAATGAAAGTGAGGCAAGGATACCAGACAGTGGAGCAGGGGGGCAAGCATAACATCATTAGCGTCTTCTAAAAGCGCAAACGGTTCCCAGCAGTTACCTGCACAGTGGAGTGCAAAAACGCTACAGTGTAAAGCATTGGCTTCCACATGGGCAAATTACTGATATCCAGAAGGTCTTGATTAATTCCAGCAAATGTTCTTTTCAGACCTGCGCGAACGCCTTGGGGTGGTTCATTAGTGAATTTGAGAGAAGTCTGTCATAAAAAAACAAAGAGTGAAAAATAAAAACGTTAAGTAGTACTTTTGTTTCTATAAATTACTGTGAAGGATAAAATAGAAATGACAATACATCAGAAAACAATATGCTTGTGGTAAATAAAAAGGCATTGCATAGACTAGTTACATTGATCAGAGCTAAAACCCAATAAATTAATACCAAATTTTACAATTCTCC
The DNA here is from genome assembly GCA_006410615.1 of Neotragus moschatus. NCBI lineage: Eukaryota > Metazoa > Chordata > Mammalia > Artiodactyla > Bovidae > Neotragus > Neotragus moschatus. Next base: position 693,867 of record SJYA01002871.1, read on the forward strand.
TGTGGGAATATTTACTATATAACCTTGATGATTATAGTCAAGATTATGACGATAATGGCATTAAGATTTTACAATGTAGACTTGACCAAAAAAAGCCCGTTACGTTTGCCATCTTTCAGTAACGACAGAAGTGTCATCTTCATTTGCATAACTCTCAAGGAAAAGACACTCATCTCGTAGTAACAAACCTGAAGCAATGTAATGGGAAACCGAACATGCGGCTCGGTAGTTATCCACACTCGGAAAGTATCATCAATGGTTTCTGTGATGGTTAAAGTCTCCAGCAATTCTTCCATGAATTCTAGGCCAAGGTGACAATTCTGCAGTAAAACCCAGCCACCCTGTATTCAAAAATGACTTCACGTTAATTCCTCATAACTTTTTTGCTATGATTTAAATAAAACAAAGTGTACATACAAATAGTTTTTGGACTTTTGCTCAGGGCATGTGAATACTCTGTTTTAAGCACATATATGTTAATGGAATTAGTATATGTTAATAGAAACTTTTTTCCCTGCTTCTGGTAAAGCTGGTTACTTGGAATCAAGTGGTTTAAAAATGAATGTTACTCTCACCCCTGGTTTAGAAGGGAACAGAAATTAAAAGGAAGTCAGACTTTATTAAGTACAGTATGTGCACCATCTAATGGTGGGAACGGGTATTTTGGAATTTGTAACTTGTCCTGCCTAAGGTAAATCAGGAGGGACTCACACCAAAGCCAAGCCATCCACTGTCACAAAGAGAGGCACATGACCTCATGAAAGTTGGAGGAGCTGACGAAAATTCGTCAATCATCAAGTTAGGAAGAAAAGAGAGAATTTTAATAGAGCCAAACTGAGGATTACAGCCTGGGAGACAGACTCAGAGGCTCTGACTGTCCCACCTATTAGAAGTCAAAGGCACAGTCATACACATTTTCAAGACAAAGGATCATACATCAAAATGACATGGCGACATTTCACATGAAGTTCACCAGAGATACATAGTCCAGGTAAGCACATACAAAGACAGCAACAAGTCACCATGCTAATCCTTGAGAAGCTACAGGGTTAGTGTCAAAGAAATGGGAAAAAGTAAACCTGATCTCTGCACTGGAGCAGGCATCCCCACCTCTGAGGAGGTCTGGTTGATCCATCACACAGACACACACTGCACAGGGGAAGCAGGAGGCCCAAACGAGCAGCCAGAGCCAATTTTACACTACAATTTTCTTCTCCTGCCTTGAAATGCAAATTTTACTTCACCAGAGGCAATACCTTTGGTGACATTTGCTACCAGTATTCTTGCCTGGGAAATCCTGTCTACAGAGGAGCCTGGTGGGCTACCGTTCATGGGGTGGCAGAGTTGGACACAACTGAGTGACTGAGCATGCCTGCTACCATAATACTAAATCCTTTTTAAAATTTTATTTCTTTTTAATGGAAGGATAATTGCTTTACAACATAGTGTTGGTCTCTGCCATACATCAACATGTATCAGCCACAGTTACACATACGTCCCCTCCCTCTTGAAACTCCCTCCAGTCTACTTCCCACCTCAATATTAAATCTTATTCTTTGTCATCACTCCTCCCAGATGTTCCTGAAACCACAAAATTTATTAAGCACTATCTAAATATTGATAAAGTCTTAACAATATGTCACATAACCATCATAGTTCTATAAGAACATAGTTTACTAGCCAGCTGATGCTTTGATATACTTTATGCAACAAGATCAAATAAATACAGCTACAAGTTATTGAGCTCAGTATACATATGGTAAGGCATATATATCATGCCTTATACTGCAAGAGAAAATACAACTCAAGCAAAGGGGACTTTTTGGTCTAGACAACCAGATCGTCAAGAAGATGAACTTCATGGTCAGAACTCTGGGTCCTTGTGGATCCAGTTACTCTCTGATTCCCTGCTTTGAATTCCACGATGTCAGCTTTATCCTAAATCTTTCAAGTGACAATGTGGCTGTACCTGTTCGTGCTTTGTTTGTATTATTGCTGTTATTTGATTTGTTTTGCTTTGTTTTTGCCTACGCCACATGGCATGTGGGATCTTAGTTCCCCAACCAGGGATCGAATGCCCACCCCCTGCATTGGAAGCTCGGAATCTTAACCATTAGACAGCCAGGGAAGTTCTGTTTTTTTTGTTTGTTTGTTTGTTTGTTTTTATAATGCCAATATTATCAGTATTTATCCCATCTTGAGACACAGAACACAGAAGTTATTAAAAAAAACTAATATTCCAAAGAAAGTTGATGTGAATGCTGTATTCAAATGTAAAAGCTTCTCACTCACGGAAACTAAACAAATTATTTAAGGCCCAAAGTCAAACAGTCAGATCATTCAACAGAGTGAATCATTTTATCCGAGCAAAAATAATTATATATAATTGCTTTGGTATATATAAATTAAATACCATATATTATTGAATTTAATTAACTGATAAAGATTAAGGCTTAGGGCACTTGAGAATTAATGGTTAGCCTGAAAACTTGATGACCCAAGCAGAGTTTTAGCCCATTAACCCTCTCCAGTCATTAATTCTCAGGGAAAAGTTGCTAGGGACATTATGAGATCAAAAGCTTAAAAATAAACCAAGATCTTATTTTACTTTTATAAATGGTGCAATTTCTTATTGCTGCTGAAACTGCTATCAACCAAGCTTTTCTAGAAAAGTAATGACCTGTGTATTTATTAGGTGTGATGAAAAATATTTCTCAACATTCCATCCAGCTTGCAATTTTCAGTAAAAACTGTTATCAATATTTAAACATAACACACTCAAATATTTCTTATTTGCCTGAAACTATCCATTAATGAAAAATGAAAGGCTCACTTTAACCGAAAATTGAAATTTGACTGTCTCAATCTGTCACTTCTTAAGCACTATCCATTAATATTGATCATGACATTCCAAGACTGCTAGAGCTGCATTCTTCAAGAACCAGAAAGTGTATCTGCCAAATTACCAAAAAATATTTAGTGAAAATAAAAATGGAGCATGTGCTCCAGAAAATGGAACAAGTATTTTGTGGGGATGTCAGGAGCCAACTAGCTGGAGGTCCAAAATCCTTAAGTAATCAATGTTTACTCTATATGCATAAATAAAAATGGAAAATTGAGCATCACAGGAAGAACACTCTACCTATCAGGGAGGTGGTGCTAGGTAGACCAGATGGCCAGAGGAATCATTTCAAGAAAGTTGCATGAAGAGTAGTTTCCATTGCTACTTACCTGTTGCATTGACATCTGAATCAGCTTTCGAGCATGTACTTCTTGTCCTTGCCCCATTGAGATGGTTCTGCATTCTGTAATACAAAAGGATCACTATGATAAAACATAAATTTTATAACAGGATTGGGATGAAAAAATTAATTGCTGAATTGTCATAGCCTCCCTCCCTCTGTGGCTTCTAAGGAAAATCTGTTTTTCAAATAAGTCTGGCTTCAGTTGTGTTGATGAGAGAAAGGAGTGGAGCAGACTGGAGGCACTATATGGAAAGGGAAAGACAATGAGAGAAAGACAAAAGGCAAGAGGCAGAGCTCTTAAAGAGTTCTGGGGTCTTTGGAGATAATGAGGAGACAGACTGACGGGGAGAGTCAGCTGCAATGCTATCACAGGTATTTAGAAGGAAAGAGGATTTTTTAGTTTTGCTCTATGTTTTGATTAGAATAATTTTTTGGTGTTTTAGCAGATGTCTCAGTAAAGATCAGATACCAATCATTTTATTGTTTTATAATGTCAAGCTCGCAGTGTTTTGTCTGACTGTTTGGGTTTTGTTTGCCTATTTGTCCATTTTCTGAGCTGGAACTCATAGCAATTCATCCCCATGAGGACTATATTCAGGGGTAACTGCTCCTCAGGATCAAATCCTCTTGGAACTGAGAAAAAGGAGCCTGAAGAAAACAGTGGAAACCACTCCAAGATTAGAGATGTGATTATAACTCAGCAGAATACACACTATTTAGGCTCGTTAGTGAATTTGATGTCCCAGGTGGAGAACCACATTTGTGCCTGTCATATGAATTCACTAAACTGTAGAAGTCTCTGAATCATACTTGGAAAACTGGAGTTAGAAATTAACTTTGAAGTAAGCTTTTGTGGACCCAGGTCTTCTTTGATTTTAGAGGCATGATCTCTAGATCTCTAGAGGCACAGGGAAAGAAAGTCAGTGGAGATGCTGTGAAGCAATGCATGCCTTTGACTTACTCTGCTGGATCAGCCTGAGTCTCAGAAAAATGGGCTGCTGTGGTTGGGCAAAACAATGAGGCTGATTTGGAAACTGCTGGTAGAAGCTACAGAGAATTAGAGAAATTCATAGGCTGGAGATAGAAGTATGTCAGGAACCAGGGAAGAAACTGCCAGGGCACACCATTTAAAATATAGCACCATGGGATTAATGGCCAGAGATTCTGTGAGTGCTGGGAGGGTGTAGCATTAGAATTATTTGTGGACTCAGGGTCACAGGGTGAAACTTGGCAGTGTGTGCCTGAGAGGATCAGCAGAGCACTGCTTGAAGAACTAGGAACTGCAATTGTCCATAGGTCACTGAACATAGCTGGATTCTCCCAACAAAGCCCTCATGAATCTCTCCTGCTGTAGGGGAATTGGCACTGTTCCCAGGGCATCTGAGAAGAACCCACAAACCCTATAAAAGAAGAAAGGGAAGGTGGAACTCGAATGGAAGGAGCCTCTGAATTGTACAAAGAGACACTGAGTCTCTCTTGTTTTGGAAGAACCCACAAGTGTTAGGTAGGTCAATGGAGGAAGGTGTGATATGGACAATAAGTATTAACATACGAGCGTGAGCTGTAATCTGTCTCCTCTGCCCTTCCAACTTTTCTGTGATACACTGTTTAAAAGGAAGAACTGGTTTTTGGTTCAGGGGTAGCCTGAGTTTCTTGTCTCAACCTGGGTAAGAGGTCAAGAAGATACTTAAAGCCATCCCTTCAAAATAAACCCAGAGTCTGAATGTGACCCCTTCTGGATGTCTACACTCTCATCACCTCATGCCTGTATTCTTCCAGGAGCCTGCTCACTGGTAACCTCTCTCCCACTCTTTCCCCTACTAGCTATTCTTCCCACAGCAGACAGAGGGATTTGATAGAATCCTGAATCAGATTATGTCCACCCTCTGCTCAGAAACATCTGACGGCTTCTCATTTCATTCTGTGCAAATTCCAGACTCCAATTCAAATTCTGACCTCTATGGCCCTACACAAATGGGTCCCATTGCTCTCGCAATACACACACACACACACACACACACTTTTTAGGATCCCACCACAATTCACTCGCTCTTCTCCAATTGCACAGGCCTCCTCCCTCATGCTATCGTCAAACTGAGGCGGTTTTACTTCTTTTCCAGTGTGAATGCCATTTATTTCTTCTTTGGGTCTGACTAAAACTTCCACTACAGTGCGGAGTAGAAGTGCAAGTAGACATTCTTCTCTTGCTCCTGATGTTTTGGGGAAAATATTCCATCTTTTTCAGCATTAAGCATGATGTTAGCTGTGGGTTTCTATAGGTGCCCCTCATCAGGTTGAAGAAGTTCCCTTTTACTCCTAGTTTGTTGAGGGCTTTCATCATGAAACAATGTTGGTTTTTCAATGCTTTTTCTGCAACTATTGAGATAATCGTGTGATTTTTGTTCTTTATTCTATTAATATGGGGTATGAAGTGAAGTGAAGTCGCTCAGTCGTATCTGACTCTTTGCAACCCCATGGACTGTAGCCTACAAGGCTCCTCTATCCATGGAATTTTCCAGGCAAGAGTACTGGAGTGGGTTGCCATTTTCTTATCCAGGGGATCTTCCCGAGCCAGGGATTGAACCCAGATCACCCAAATTGCAGGCAGACACTTTACCATCTGAGCCACCAGGGAAATATGTGGCATTACACTGATTAATTTTCGTATGTTGAACCAACTTTGCATTCTTGGGGTAGATCCACTTGGTCATGGTGTATAATTCATTTTGTGTGGGACTGAATTCAACAGCATTTTGTCGAGAACTTTTGCTTTTATATTCAGCAGGATATTGGTTTCCTTCTACTGTCTTTGTCTAGATTTGGTATCAGAGTAATATGGTCTCATAGAATGAGTTGGGAAGTAACATCTCCTCTTTTATTTTTTGGAAAGAACTGGTGTTATTCATTAAACATTTGGTAGAATGTGAAAGCATCTAGTCCTGGATTTCCTACAAATCCATCTTTTTACTTCTTAAAGCTCTATTCGGGTTTTCTGTTTCTTCCTTGGTCAGTTTCAGTAGTTTTCTCTCTCTGATAATTTGCCCATTTCATCTAGGTTATCTATCTAATTTGTTGGCATAATTGTTCATAGTATTCTGTATGATCTTTTCTATTACTTCAAGTCAATAGTGATGTCCCCTGATAAAAGAAATTTTCACATATTGAGGTATGGGAAAGTCATTCTGACTTATACATGAGTTTACTTGAACTTTATGCTAACTAAAACAGCCTGTTTGTGGCCTGTCGAATATACACTATACATTGGCTCTAACTGTCAGAGAAAAGGGTACATTGACCAGAATTAAAGAATGTGTTAAAAATAAAAATTTCCTAAATTCTTCCCTTCCTGAGATGACAGTGCCAGTACTTCTTCAATGATGAGGCTCCCTTCCCAGGGGTCAAGGTATACTGACTTGCTATGTACTTGCTAACCTGTTTTTTCTTGAAACCTTGAAGGAATGTGTCCTGACTTGTTTGATGTTCTTTGTTCTGACAAGATATGAAACTATGCTAAAGCCCATGCTTCTCAGGAGCAGCTCCTCTCACTTATCTGAGAGCTGCCAGTCCTCAGTTTGGCTCAAAGAAAACTCTTGTCTATTCCTATTATAGTTTGTTCATTGATTATTTTCATTGACATCCCTCTTTCATTCCTGATTTTAGTTATCTTAAGTCTTCTCTCCTTTATTCTTGGTCAGTTAGGACAAAAGTTTGTCAATTTTGTTGATCTTTTCAAAGAAGATCCACTTGGTTGATTGATTCTCCGTTGTTTTTAATCCTCTCTTGCATTTTTTTCACTCAGATATTTATTATTTCCTTCCTTTTGATTGCTTCGAGTTTAGTTTGTTCTTCTTTCCTTGGTTTCCTAAAGTGGAAGCTTTAGTTATTGATCTGCAATCTTTCTTCATTTTTAAAATAGGTTGATAAATATTTGATAAATTTCTGAATAGTCTGGAAAAACTAGATTGATGGACACTGGAATAGTGAGGAAAATTTGCACTTGAGGAAGTTCAAAAGACAAAGACTAGCGAGAGAAGAGGCAGTGCAGGCTGAATTCCAGAAAAAGTGGGGAAGGCTGCCAGGACATCACGATGGGGACCGCTGTGAGGAGGCAGGATGCAGAGGACGTTGTAGGAATCGTTTTTGCAGGTATAGCAGCATACTTGTCCTTTGGTGGTATTGGATGTTTTGATTTTCTGGTTTGTAGACTTTTTTTTTTTCTTCCTTTTTTTGCTGCTTGGTTACATTTGAAAGACATTTAGTAAGATTTCAACTGCTTTTCTATTTCTTTCCAAAATTGGACTTGAGTGTCTTTCACAACTCCTCTTTCTTTTTAAAAATTTTTTTAAAAATCAGATTAAACGATATATGTTTATAGTGAAAGCTTTGTAAAATACAGGAGACTACAAAGAAGAAAACAAAAATCACCAATATCCTTCCAGAGAGATCTACATTCTAATCTTCTCAGTGCACCATCCACAATCACTTACCCTCATTTCAAAATTCAAAGCACTCTGAAAACTGACCGCTTTGCCACAAAATCACTTTGGTGGTAAAAGCTGACCTGAATGGATATGAGCCTATTTGTAGTCTTTATTTATCCCTATCTTTATAAATATTAATATTTTCATCTGCAATGTATTATATAATACATGAAATATTACTTTTCTAAAAGCTGGACAGTTCTAATTTCTGCAGTGCATCTTACTGCAAGGGCTTTGAATAAGAGATTAGAGACCTATCCATATTAAAAATTACATATATATGTACAATAATCCATAAACATGTCATTTTATATATCTACTTCTTAAATATGTTGTATTTTATTGTCATTAAACATTACTGATAACAATTTTTAATGGTAGCACAACGTTCCATCATGTTAATGCGTTCTTGCCAAGTTAGCCACTATCCTTTTGTATATTTGAGATATTTCTAATTTTTAATATTATAAATAGCACTAGACTTAACATCCTTGTAAATGAATCTTACTGTGGATCTCTCTGTTTGTTTTTATGATAAATTTGTATGTGTAGAATACTTGGGAAAAATCACTCAAACATTTTAAAGATTCATGGTGTATATGAAGAAGGATTGCCAGTGTCTCCAGCTGAAATAGAATGTTGCAATTCCCAACCCACACTTCTACCTTTTCTTTGGAAACTGGGCAGGGCCCTGTGGAGCCCTCCCCGGTACAAAAATCTTTCCTTGTCCCCCGTTTCTTGTCTGTACGAAAAAGGCTTCAGTCTTCCAGACCTTTCCTGAGATCCAAAGGGCAAATTCAAACAGTTACTGATTAGGGAAGTGAGGAAATGCAGAAACAAAAGAGAAGCAGTGTGAAACCCTTCATGCAGGACTTCGCTAGTGGTCCAGTGGCTGAGAATCTGCTTGCTAACTAACGCTGGGGACATGGATTCAATCCCTGATCTGGGAAGATCCCACATGCTGCAGGGCAGCTAAGCCTGTAGCGCCACAACTACTGAGCCTGTGTGCTGTAACTGCTGAAGTCTGCACACCCTAGAGTCCATGCTCTGCAACAAGAGAAGCCACGACAATGAGAAGCCAGTGCATTGCGACTGGAGAGTAACCCCCACTCGCCACAAAACTAGAGAAAGCCCACGTACAGCAACAAAGATCCAGAATAATTAAAATAATTAAAAATTTTTAATTAAATAAAAATAAAAATTATTTTTAAAGAAAATAAATATTTTTAATAATATTAAAAATAATTAAAATAATTAAATATTTTTAATGAGCCAAAAATAATTAAAAAATTTTAAAAAGAAACCATAGCCCAGAGATAAAGAGTCGTTATTTCCTTCTAAAGGTATATACATACCAATATATCTTGGAGTTTTTTCTTACAGGAATTATTGCCCCCACCTAAACAGAGCATGGAAACTTCAGGCCAAGCACATGGTTCCTGGAGCACCACCCTGCTACCTCACCACCAACCAATCAGAAGAAAGTCCTACACCCTGCAGCCCTCACCCCAAATTTTGCCTTTAAAAACTCTTCCTTGAAAACCATCAGGAAGTTTGGGCCTTTTGAGAATAAGCCACCCACACTCCTTGTTTGGTCCTTGCAATTAACCTTTCTCTGCTCCAAACTCTGACCTTTCAGTTTGTTTGGCCTCACTGTGCATCAGGCACATGAGCTGGGATTCAATAGCAATTTGTGTTTTAATTTTATTCGTGGTGCTTTTGACATATCAAAGTTTGAAAATTTCATCCAAACTTCTTTTCCTCTGGTTTTGGATTCTGGTATTATGATTAAGGAAATCTTAGCCACTCCAATAGTATCAATATATTCTTTTATAGTTTAAAGCTTTTAAAACCTTAATCAACCTAAATGTACTTTAGAGTTTAATCTGAGGTAAAATTCTTCCTTCCTTCTAAAGTTAACCTGCTATGGCAACACTGTTTATTGACTAACCCTTTTTCTTCCACTGATTTGAAATGTGAATCTCATCACAGGCTAAGCGATTGTATATACTAGAGTCTAATTTGGGGCCTTTCATTTTGCTCTATTGATCTGTTTATCTACTCTGAGCCAGTTCCTCACTGATTAAATTATTGCAATTTGATAAAGTTTAGAAATCTGATTGGGCTTGTTCTACACATTATTCTTTTTCCTTTTCAAGCTGTCTTGGCTATTGTTGTCCATTTAGTACTCTCGATGATCTAAGATCCCTCTACTATCCAATTAGGGGAAAAATGATGTTGGAATTTCAATTAGACTTGCATTCAATTTATAGATTAATTTAGAGACTATTGACATCTTTACAATACTGAATCTTTATAATGGGAATGTGGTTTAACTCTCTATTTAATTTATCCTACTTTCATGTCTTTAAGAAAGTTTTATAGTTTTCTTCTAATAGATATTCTAAAGATTATTTCTCAGTTTTATTTTTATTGAGATACTGAATGGGATTTTTACACTTTAGAAGAATGTTTCATTGATTTTTAAAATATATTTATTTTTGTGACCAGCTACCTCACTAAAATACCCTGTTAAATCTAATAGCTTTTCAGTTGATTCATTTGTGTTCTTTAGTTAGACAATTACACTATCTGAGAATAATGATGGCTTTTGTCCCTCTTTTCCAGTAGTTATATCTTTTATTTATGATTCTTACAAAACATTAGCTATATCCTCCACAGTAATGCTAAATGAGAGTGGTGATAGCAGACATCTTTATCTTGTTCCTGACTTTAATGGGCATCATGTCTCTAGCTGTTCACCAGAAAGCATGAAGCTCTTTGAAGTTCATATTCACTATCATATTGGTATAATATTCTTCTGTTCCCATTTTTAAAAGCCAAATACAAATGCTGAATTTTTATGAAATGCCTTTTTAGCAATGATCAGGGTAATGACAGCCTAAGGAAAAAGTCTTTCACTTGTTGTGATGAGATTTCTTAATACTGTGTCTTTCTCAGATTTGCCCATGCTTCCTACTTGATCAAGGCATGTTGCTATTTTTTGCATTTTTTAATATTATGCTAAATTCTTCCTGCTTGCACTTAGATTAAGGTCCTTACATTTATATTAATAAATAGGATCAATCTGTGGTTTTATTTCTTTGATATAGTGACTATCTCGGTCTGTTTTTGATATCAAGATAATGTTATTCCCTTAAAATACAGAGGAAAATGCATCCTATTTTCCTATGTTGTGAAATGGAATATAGAAAAGTTTTAAAGGACCTACCAAAAAAAATCATTCAAGCTTAGTGTCTTTGCTGAGGTAATAATTTTAAAACTTCTAATTTTCCTCATCTTATCAGTCCATTCAGGCTTTTCAATTTTTTCCAAGAAATTTTTGTAAATTTATATTTTTCTATAAACATCCATTTTAATAAGATTAAGCTTTTTTTTTTTTACCATAACTATATATCATTCTCTTAATACTTTTTTCATCTTCATATACTTTATTTTACTCATTTTCTCATTCCTATTTTTGTTTGTTTGCATGTTCAGTCACTTCAGTCATGTCTGACTCTTTGTGACCCCATGGACTGTGGCCCACCAGGCTTCTCTGTTCATGGGATTCTCCCAGCAAGAATACTGGAGTGGGCTGCCATGCTCTCCTCCAGGGGATCTTTCCAGTCCAGGGATTGAACTCTCATCTCCAGTGTCTCCTGCACTGCAGGCAGATTCTTCACCACTGAGCCACCAGGGAAGCCCCATTTTTATTTGTAAGTTTATATTTTATTTGCCCTCTTTCATTCATGTTTGGATTCTATTTTCAAATCCATTCTTCCTCTCCTTCACCCAAGCTCCTAATAGGATTTTTCTCATGCTAAACCCATCTTTTTTCTTCTTCTTTCCCAGGCACCCAGTGCTTTTGTGCAGAATTTATCTTCTCTGAATTTCTCAACACAGAGCCTGACAGGTCCCATAGTGAGAAGTTTTCCTTTTTTTTTTTTTTCTATGAAAATCTATTTGATCTGGTCCCATCCCTCAAGTTGCTGTCAGGTAACTTGCTAATTCATTCTCTAAATCCACTGAGATGGTTGGATGGCATCACTGACTCGTTGGACATGGGTTTGGGTGGACTCCGGGAGTTGGTGATGGACAGGGAGGCCTGGCGTACTGCAGTTCATGGGATCGCAAAGAGTTGGACACGGCTGAGCGACTGAACTGAACTGACTGACTGAAAGGCACTGGGGAGATGAAAGATAGGCCACTGACAAGGGATTTGGGAGCCCTGAGGTTAAGTCCTGAATTATCTGCCCCCAGCTGGTTCTCTGGCCTTATCTCCAGACCATAGTTTCCTCAGCTGTAATATAAGGCACTTGAATTCCAGGATTTTTCAGAGTTTTGTGAACCTTGAGCACTTTATGATTATCTATTACCCAAATAAAACATCTCTAGTTGAGACTAGAGTAATATGTTATTCTGTCTACATAACAGTTTCATTTTACAGCTATTCGGGGAGTTTTTAACCCAAACAGTGAACAGAATGATGCTTCCTAACATTCCTAAACATTCCTTTGCTCTAAAAAAAAATGAGCAGTGAGTTTTTTTAATAAACATCATTGGATCCTTCAGTGTTAAAATTAAATCTAATGTGTTTCCTAACAAAGTAATCAATAGAAGGTTGAACAATTGCTGGAAAAACTAAAGAAGTACCAAGAAATGGAATCACCAAATTGCCAAGCAAAGCAGTATGATACTGTGCAATAATACTAGGTGACAGCATTGTTCTGGCCTTATGTAATTATCTGAACTTATAATCTCTTCCAAAGGAGACTTTGAATTATTTTCTTATTTCTGTTCTTACATCAATGTCCTAGACAACAGCATTGTTTTGAGGTAAATTTGAAATGGTTACTTCAGTGGGAACTGCTCCTCTTCTAGGAAGAGTATCCCCTTCTAAGAAATGCCCCCTACTCGAGGCTCCATATATGTGGTTCTTGCTATGAACCCATTTACACAGCAACTGTTCACCGACTGGCCCAGAAAGGAGTACACAACCAAAGGAAAATCAATGAGCTTCTTCCTTGGGTATTTGGACCTGGGACCAAGAGAGTAAGAGGAGTGTGCCTGGGTGAAACCAAGTGGGGCCATCCCAGCTAGAAAAGACCCTCTGTGGTCCCTGTTTCTTGTTTGTAGAAAAATGCTTTAGTCTCTTAGGCCTTCCCTGGGTTCCAAAAAGCAGACTCAAGCACTTGCTAATTAGAAACAAAGGAAGAGCAGTGGACCAAGAAAAGTAATGATAGCTTCAACAAGAAGTTAGGGTTCTCAGGACTTCCCCAGCGGTCCAGTGGTTGAGGCTCTGTGCTTCCTCTGCAGGGAGCATGGGTTCGATTTCTGGCTGGGGAACTAAGATCCCTCATGCATATGATAAAGCCAAAAAACAAAGCAATCTTAGTTCCTCCCCAAGGAATATGTATAATGTCTGATAAATGTCTTTGAGTTGTCAGGAACAAGCTAAGACCCTTGCCCAGATGGAGGGTATATGACTACATGTAGTCCACAAGTATGGAGACGCTAGACTGGCTGGAACCAAAAGGCTGATGATTAAGATTCCTGAACTACTGCCCTTTTACTTTACTATCAACCAATCAGAAGAAAGTCATGCACCCTGCAATTTCACTCCAAATGCTGTTTTTAAAAATCCTTTCCTCAAAATCTTTTGAGCACGAACTGCCTATTCTGCGGATTATATGGCACCTGCAATAAACACTGTGGGCTTTCCAGGTGGTGCTAGTAGTAAAGAACCCGACGGACAATGCAGAAGATGTAAGAGATGCAGGTTCAGTCCCTGAGTTGGGAAGATCCCCTAAAGGAGGGCATGGCAACCCACTCCATTATTCTTGCCTGGAGAATTCTATGGACAGAAGAGCCTGGTAGGTCACAGTGCATGGGGTTGCAAAGAGTTGGACAGGGTCGCACAGAATTGGACACGACTGAAGCGACTCAGCAGATGTGCATGCACGTATAAACACTGTACTTTGCTTCACCACAATTTGGGCCAGTAAAATGGCTTTACTACCCGGCAGGCAGGTGGATTCAATTCAGCAACACTAGTAGTGCTGAACTTACTGAAAATGTAAGTATTGAAGCCCATGACCCACTGGAATCCATGAATTCTGTCGTATGGAGATTGCTTTGTAGCAAGACACAAAAGGAATCTATATGCAGAGAGGATACTGAAGCAACTGGACAAAAATCCATGGAGTAGATCTCAGAGGGATTTTCAAAACTTCAAAGCTTTGAGAGAAGCACCACTCTGAGGCTGATACAGATGACTGCATTCTGCAGTGAATACTAGAAAAAAACGGCCACCTTTTTAAAGGTGGTTAATGAGGCTTTCCAGTTATTACGTATGAATGTGAGAGTTGGACCGTAAAGAAGGCTGAACGGTAAAGAATTGACACTTTTGAGTTATGGTGTTGGAGAAGACTCTTGAGAGTCCCTTGGACTGCAAGGAGATCCAACCAGCTAATCCTAAAGGAAATCAATCCTGAGACTTGATTAGAAAGACTGATGCTGAAGCTGAAGTTCCAATACTTTGGCCACCTGATGTGAAAAGCGGACTCACTGGAAAAGACCCAGATGCTGGGAAAGGCTGAAGGCAGGAGGAAAAGGAGACGACAGAGGACGAGATGGTTGGATGGCATCAGTGACTCAATGGACATTACTTTGAGCAAGCTCCGGGGGAGGTGGGGTAGTAAAGGACAGGGAAGCCTGGCGTGCTGTCGTGCATGGGGTTGCAAGGAGTTGGACACAATGGAGCAACTGAACAACAACAACAACAACGAGACTTAACCATGAGTATGGGCCAAGAGAACCTGGGAGCCCTTTGCATTGGGTCTCAGTGTTAAGACAGAAGAAAGTAGCTATTGGAACATGAATCCATGTAGCACACAGAATGGTGTGGAGGAGTGAACAAAGACCATGCTACCTCAAGCTATCAGTTTACAGTAACTTTAGTGCAGACGTGGTAAATACTTGGAGATCACTCATGCTTATTCTATATTTTATGCTTATTCTAACTAGATAATAAATTCAAGGTTTTATTTTATATTGTAGATTTAGGGATTCGCAATCAATCACTTTCATAATCCTTATAAAGCCATAAATGAATCGCTCCTACAAGATATAGAGATATGAACCTAGAAGACTCCAAAAGGCAATTCCAATAACATTCAGATTTTCACAGAGAAAACCGCCCTCCTATAAATAGCCATCCTAGAAGAGAATGGCTCAATCATGATGTCTTTGCACCATTCAGGTACTTTTTCTTTAGTCCTGTTGACGCACACTTATACGTTTGTAATTCCTTACCCTACCTCCTTCCGTCAGAGTAAGTCTCCTTCTCCCCCACATGATCCCCTAACTTTAATCTACTTCTAGATACTCCTCAGATGTCACCGCGCTTTCCTCTATAGCCCGCGCAACCCGCGGCTCTGGCTCTCATCACTGCGCACGTGCGTACCTCTGTGGCGGAAGTTCGCCACACTGTCTTCTATCGCCTGTTCACATGCCTGTCTTTCCCAGCTATGTTGTACTCACCTCTGTACTCCGTGAATCTAGCCCACTGCCTATACTCAGGGGTTATTCAGTGAAAGTATCAATGAACGAATCCTTAAATTACTATGCACTATAATGCAAGGGTTACATTTTTTCAATTTGTGACAAAATAGGCTTTGCTATAAATTTATACAGACACAGCAATAAAATTTGCTGCGGAATGTTCATTCTTGCCAGCCTGCTCTCCATGTGGTATGGACATCTGATTACAACTTTTAAAAAATCAGTACATGACGGGTGAGAATGTTCCTCTCTGCACAAAGATATCTATACCCTCCTTCTAGGAGATCCAAAAATGGGGGAAAGAAGAAGTTTAATATTTTTTCTAACTCAGTTTTATGAATACATTTATAAGAATCGGCTATAAAATTATGAAAGGAAAAAAACTGAAGCAAAAAGATGGAGGCTTTGCTAAATCTCATAGACTGCTGTTCATACCCAGCTTCAGTTTCTTGGCCAGCGCATCAATTTGAATTGTGGGATCGGATCCCATGGACAGAAAACATATCAGAGGTGTTCTCGTATCACTTTCTTCCCAAGTTTTCTCCAGATTTAAGATAACTGGTTCTGTATACTTTTCCTCCAAAGAATCTGCAATATACTTTCTTGCTTGAAAAACAGTACGGTCTGGGCACCAAGACCTAGAAATGCAAACAAGTTAGAGGAAATAAATTCAGATGTTTAAAATTCTATTTAATTCTAAGCACTTAAAGAACACATAGCTAATTAGCAAAAGGATAACAAGCTAATCCTCCTTTTTGCAGATATGTGTAAGATGGACGGTGAGATCGTCAGTCTTCGGATGAGTGCAAGTTTAATCATGTGGTTTTGATGCCAGGCATTGGCAAGGAGCAGGGCAGAGTCAGTTATGCTGCCGCTCTAGAAGGGAACTTAGAAATCAGTTGACTTCCAAGTGTCTCCTTTTCAGGAGAAGCAGTGACTATTCTGAATTTTTTTTAAAATAAATTCCTGTTGGGTTTTTTTTTTTAATCTATCTATTTATTTATTTATTTGGCTGTGATGGGGCTTGTTTGCGGCACATGGGATCTTTTCTTTTNAGACCTTTGCCATGAAGCCACATGTGAGAGGCTGTTGTGAGAGTAACACTTAATGTACTTCTGGGAGGTTAAGTTTTCCCTTTTTTAAAAACATATATACCTCCAATTAAAATAAATAAATTTATATTAAAAACACATATATATACAAGAGTTAAGGTGCTTCTGGAAAGCATTCATTTGTTGTTCAGTCGCTAAGTCTCATCTGACTGTGACTCCATGAACTGCAGCACACAGGGCTTCCCTGTCCTTCACTATCTCCCAGAGTTTGCTCAAACTAACGTCCATTGAGCTGAAGTATTTATTATTAGTGCGCTAATGAATGATAGAATTTAGGTCGCTGCATTTTGCCTGTAACAGAACAGTATATCCCCAAATCAGGGGGTGGAATGATGACCTGATTGCCCAGAGGNATGAACTGCAGCACACAGGGCTTCCCTGTCCTTCACTATCTCCCAGAGTTTGCTCAAACTAACGTCCATTGAGCTGAAGTATTTATTATTAGTGCGCTAATGAATGATAGAATTTAGGTCGCTGCATTTTGCCTGTAACAGAACAGTATATCCCCAAATCAGGGGGTGGAATGATGACCTGATTGCCCAGAGGTGAGCCTATCCCAACACCTAAGTGGGAGGCCCAGTCAAGAGTGACGGAGCCTTGGCTGCTCAAGTGTCACTGACAAGATTACACACAGCAAAGCCCGTTGTGGCAACAGCTATTCAACACCAAATGAAAGAATTGATCTAAAAACACACAAGAAAAGATTGAGCACATTAGAGTTTCCTTCAGGCAAGCAAATTAGCCTATTATGAGTTACCTAGCTGTATTGGGAGCCCTTGTTTTTCTCAGGAGAGAGCAATTATACCAAGAAAACTGTGTTATTATCAAATGCTCAGATGCCGGTTGCTAATTTAAACATCAGATTCCCCGCAGTCTCTCTGTAATATCTAGATGGAAATTGCCTCGCTTGTTTTTTGCATTGATAACTCAACTGTATCCTGACATCTATAATCATGAGGGCATTGAAAAGAGGGCACAAGAAATCTATCCACAATCCATTATGTGATTATTTCTTAATAACACAATACCTTTTGTAGCACTTAATTTGTAGAGGAGGTTATCTTCAAGTTCTTTCATCTTCCGCTTATTAAAAGTCACATCCTCCAAAAGTTTAACCCTCTCAGACTCTAACTCCTGTTATTAAAAAACAAAAAAAAAATATCATCAGGAGTGTAATTATCAGTTATTATGGCAAATCCAACTTACTAGTGTTTATTATTCATTTTTAAAAGTTTAAACCGAAATACCACGCAAATGACGCTGCTGCTGCTGCTAAGTCGCTTCAGTCGTGTCCGACTCTGTGCGACCCCATAGACGGCAGCCCACCAGGCTCCCCCGTCCCTGGGATTCTCCAGGCAAGAATACTGGAGTGGGTTGCCATTTCCTTCCCCAGTGCATGAAAGTGAAAAGTGAAAGTGAAGTCGCTCAGTCGTGTCCAACTCTTAGTGACCCCATGGACTGCAGCCCACCAGGCTCCTCCGTCCATGGGAGTTTCCAGGCAAGAGTACTGGAGTGGGGTGCCATTGCCTTCCCTGTCAAATGACACTATTGTTAGTCAAATTTGTATTTTGGTTTCTCTCAACCATTTAAAAAAAATTATGCCCACTAGCATTAGGTTTCCATAGCACATACACTGGCATGCATGCGATAACTCTGCTAAAATAATTCTGCCCAGGCTTTTTCCACTTCTACATTTATTTAAATCAGAGTGTCCCGTTCTCCTGGCCCTGTTCCCACATACCGCCCTCAGTGAGGAATACTAACTTTATTTGCAGTCAGAAGGGGCAGAAACAAAGAGGCATTAAAACCAAGAAATGAATAGAACACTCAAGTGATCGGAGCTTCTGAGTTGGGACCTGATTACAGAAACACCAGGTACTTGACCTGACATAGTCAGTTGCCAATATAAATCCACTTTCCACTGTTTTGCATCTCCTTCTATGAGAATGGCTAAATTAGATGTTTGGAGGGTATATTTTTTTCCTACATAAGTAATGCATTCTTAAAATTATACTTTGAAAAATTTTTTTCAAACTTTCAAGAAAAGTTACAAGACTGGTACCATGACCCCTCATATATCCTTCACCTAGATTCGTCAAATAACATTTTGCTTTGCCATTATTTCTCCTCTATAATAATTATTACTGCTGACCTGTGTATCTGTGTCATCATCCTTTACCTTTAAAAACTGAAACAGATCTCCTAGGAAACAGGACACTCTCTTATACAACCACAGTGCAATTTGCAATTTGCAAATTCAGAAAATGTAACATGACCATAATACTCACGCTAAACATAGAGTAAATTAAATTGTCTCAAAAGCATTCTTCACAGTATTCTTTTTTGATCTCACATGGAATCACACTATACTCAGAAATGCATTTAAAATGTGTTTTTAACTACTTATTTGGGAAAGTTTCTCAAAAAACTTCCAGAAATTCTTCCTAAATCAATTTGTCAATGAAAACCCCTCAGCATGGCAGTTATCTGTACGTCTCCTATGGCTGGCATCACAAACTTATGTGTGGGCTATATCCCTCTAACTAGATTCTGAGCATCTACAGGGCAGGAACGTGTCCCCCTAAATTCATTTTTTAAAGATTTATTTGTTTATTTTTGGTTGCCCTGGGTTTTTGTTGCTGTGCAAGGGCTTTCTCTAGTTGTGGAAAGCAGGGGCTACTCTTTGTTGCAGTGTGCGGGTTTCTCATTCTGGCAGCTTCTCTTGTTGTAGAGCAGGGGCTCTAGGGCACGCAAGCTTCCATTGCTCCAGAGTGCTTGCTGGCTCAGTAGCTGTGGTTCACAGGCTTTTGTGGTAGATGGGCTTAGTTGTCACTTGGCATGTGGGAATCTTCCCAGATCAGTGCTTGAACCCATGCCCTCTGCATTGGCAGGTGGATTCTTCACCACCAGACCACAAGGGATACTCCCTCCTACCCATTCATTTCTTTAAATGCAGCAAAGAGTCAGACTCGACTAAGCAACTGAGTACAGTTGCTAGCAGAGACAGGCCTAATACCCTTGTCCTCTAACTCCAATGCTAGTGTATACTACCATTGTACTAGTGGTTTGGGGGTATTTGATGGGTTAGTGATAAGATCATGGCTGTACTTGTGGTGAAGTGAAGTGTTAGTCACTCAGCTGTGTCTGACTTGGTGACCCCATGGACTATAGCCTGCCAGGCTCCTCACCCATGGGATTTTTCAGGCAAGGATACTGGAGTGGGTTGCCATTTCCTTCTCTGGGGGATCTTGCCAACCCAGGAATCAAACACAGGTCTCTCGTATTGCAGGCAGATTATTTATCATCTGAGCCACAAGGGAAGCCCAAGAGGAATAATCAATGAATTGTCTGCATTAAAACAGTCACCCCCTGGGTGGCAGTATAGGAATGTGTGGACAAGATGAAATCCTGTTAGCCTCTTTTTCAGTGTGATGTGGAAAAACAAGCATTGTGGTACAGCAGACACTTGTGAGTTTTGCAGCATGACCTGTAGAGCTTATCTACGAGGCTTGGCAGGGTGGAAAGTCCATGTACTCTTATGGGTTAAGACCTTATTCTTCCTGGTCTCCATTTGTTCATCTGTAAAGATGGGGTATAAGAGCAGGATTGTTAAGAAGGTTAAACATCACAGTCATGAGAGTTCATGGACCAGTCTTGTAACTTTTCTGAAAGTTTAAAAAAATTTTTTTCAAAGTATAATTTTAAGAATGCAATATTTATGTAGGAAAAAAAAATACACCCTCCAAACACTGCAGACTAAGTGTTTTTCCCAGCAAGGTTGGTATGAATACCTCATCACCTCTCTTGAAGAGGAAGCTAAGGGTGGTCTGGGGATGAGGAGTGTACCCTAGACAGTGGTATGGCCTGCCTTAAGAAGTTAGTGAAGCTCGCACTGGGGATCTGAACTGATGAGGCAACATCTCAGAACAGATTAACAGCACCAGGGAGACCAGGAGGGAAAGACTGATTTTTGATAGTTGATACCATGTGGCCTTAAGAGGTGACAGAGGCAGTGAACTGAGGGGCCTCTGCTCTCTGCCAGACTCTAGAAGTGAGAGAGGTCCCTTCCTGGCTTGCATAAGCCCTGGCTGTTTTTTTGTTTTGGTTTTTGTTTGTTTTTTTGGAATAAGATCACACAGCTAATGAGAGGGGAAGCTGGGACTGGGCCCCCTTCACCCCATGACACTGGCTGTCTTTCAAGGGCTTGCCTCAAGTCAGCCGATTCTTATTATGCAGGTGGGATTTTACTTCTCATTTTACTGAGCCCTCTATTTTTGTGGCGTCAGTACCTTTCCCTTTTTGACTCTTTCCTTTGTATCTGTTGCCGTCTGTCCGCGTCTCTTCTTTTCCTCCTCTCTTCTGCCATTCCTTCTCCCATCCTCCCATTACTATTTCTCACCTGGCCTTCTCCTTGAACCCTTGATACTAAAATTAGTTGTGCTATGTCACTTTCAGCCCTGTCCAGCGCTTTGCAACCCCATGGACCGCAGCCCACCAGGCTCCTCTGTCCATGGGATTCTCCAGACAAGAATACTGGACCGGGATGCCATTTCCACCTCCAGGGGATCTTCCCCACCCAGGGATCAAACCCACGTCTCTTATGTCTCCTGCATTGGCAGGCAGGTTCTTTACCACTAGCGCCACCTAGGAAGCCCTTAAAATTCGTTATATTTAAGCAAATATAAACTTTCTCAGATTTTATGAAAATAGATTTTATACAATAAAAATATATAAAATTATATTTTATATATAACATTTAATGTTTTCTGAGCTTTATCTTAAAACTTAGTTTATCAGGCCCTGAAAATTTTCCAGCTTTAAGTTGTTCTTTGTTTTATCAGAACTCTCAATTATACTTCATTTCTCTGCTTCAGTATAAGTTTTATTTAATTAAAATAAAAGCAAGGCTCCCTACATCATTAGATTATTAGAGTGTGGTAGTATCAATTATAGCCAAGTATATCAATTACTATTGCAGTGTAGTGGTTAAAACTACTAATAATATTCATCCAGAGCAAATTCTTTTTCTTTAGGATCATCATTTCATTCAATTTTTCAGGTGAAACTCAAGATTATTCATCTATAGCGCTATAAATATGAAAGTCAATATATCCAAAGCCTTAAAGTCAGAAGTAGAGAGTGGTGTGTGTGTGCACACGTGCTTTCAGGGATCAGAAGAGGTGAGTTGCACGATTTCTCAACACGACCTGAGACGCCAAACCAAATACTTATGCTAACAAAGGTAAATACGATTTGCTTCATTTTCCCCTTTCCATATATTCAACAATTTCCTAATACATTAAAACATTATTATANTAGTCCAAAAGTCTGTTCTTTACATCTGTGTCTCCTTTGCTGTCTTGCATATAGGGTTGTCATTATTGTCTTTCTAAATTCTTAGTTCTTAGTCCTTGGGTAGAATCTGTGCCCCTGCTGTGGAAGCCCAGTGTCATAAACACTGGACCACCAGGGAAGCCCTCTCTTGTATCTTAAGATCAGCACTCACAGTAACATAAAGGCAATAGTTGAAATCAGAGAATAGAGGATAAGAAGGTGGAGAGCAGAGGACTGAACCTTTGGGAATCCTCACACTTAGGCAGAGGGACAGATCGCGGGAGAAGTAAAGAGTTCCAAGTCAGTTGGCTAATGCAAAGATCAACTAGCCCAATTGGGGTGTTTTAACTAATAACAAACATTGATCTAAAAATGGAGAACCGCACCAGACTTTCAGAATCCTAATTTTTTTAAATGTAAGAATATTTTAAAAATGTATAGTCTTTTAGGTTGATTTTATGCAAAGTACCATATTCTTATGTTATGCCACTGTTAGAATACACGGATGGATCTTAGGTTGATTCAGTATGTCATTTCTGACACCCCTGTGCTTTTTGAAAAATCACTTATTCATCTCATAGGTGTCCTGAGAAGATAAGTGAGTATCATAAAAATGTAAGTTAGTTTGCTTTCTTTGAATGATTGTAGCTATGTAAGTTTAAAGGGTTAATCCTTGTTTACCTCTTTTCCACCTGCCAGAGCAGAGCTCTGACTTCCAACTAAGGAATGACACTTATTTCTCTTCCAATCGGAGAGACCCCCCATTACACACCCAGGGCTTCCACAAAGATGTGACCCCCCAAGTTTTGAAAATTATGTTTGGTTTGTTACTTTTATATTTATAATTAAGGCTTCCTGTACAGTCCTTAGAATTCTTAGTCCCTTGCCCAAATATCTCTGGTTTCCACTCAGAAACAGGCACATTCTTTTGTAACATTTCTGCAGCAATGAACTCTTTATTTTTAGGTAACCTCTCTGAACCATAAATATTTCCGCACACACCTGGAGGACAGTCTTTCCTTGGGCCGACCCCTTCTTATTGAGGACATCCGTGAAGAGCTGGATCCAGCCCTGGATAATGTATTAGAAAAGAATTTCATTAAGTCGGGCACCACTTTCAAGGTAAGCTTTGAAAAAAGAAAAGAGCAATGGTGACATCTACTTATTTTTTTGAGCACAGCAACGAAGACAGTTTTCTTCAGGTGGTAGTATTTGACAAGCTGAAAGAATTATTTCCAAACTCATATTCAGTGTTTCCTTAAAATATATATATATATATATATACATACATACGTATATATATATACATACATATATATATATACACACATACGTATATATATATACACATACATATATATATACACACACATATGTATATATATACAGGGGCGAAAATAATATCTTGCTAACAATAGCCATTTATCTGAAACTAAACAAGATGTTAAGGAAAGGCATCTGGTGATAATGATATATTATTGTTACACACAAAATATGTATATTTTAGCAGCCCTGAGAAAGGTGGTCTCCAAACCATGTATTCTTCTCTGCCATAAACCTGTTTCCTCACTGAATAAAATGGCATTTTTAGTGAAGTCTCAGGACATTGACCTGCATATAGGTTTCTCAAGAGGCAGGTCAGGTGTCTGGTATTCCTATTTCTTTCAGAATTTTCCACAGTTTATTGTGATCCACACAGTCAAAGGCTTTGGCATAGTCAATAAAGCAGAAATAGAGTGTTTTTCTGCAACTCTATTGCTCTTTCGATGATACAGCGGATGTTGGCAATTTGATCTCTGGTTCCTCTGCCTTTTCTAAAACCAGCTTGAACATCTGGAAGTTCACGGTTCACGTATTACTGAAGCCTGGCTTGGTGAATTTTGAGCATTACTTTACTAGCATGTGAGATGAGTGCAATTGTGTGGTAGTTTGAGCATTCTTTGGCATTGCCTTTCTTTGGGATTGGAATGAAAACTGACCTTTTCCAGTCCTGTGGCCACTGCTGAGTTTTCCAAATTTGCTGGCATATTGAGTGCAGCACTTTCACAGCATCATCTTTCAGGATTTGGAATAGCTCAACTNGTCACATCTTTGTGGAAGCCCTGGGTGTGTAATGGGGGGTCTCTCCGATTGGAAGAGAAATAAGTGTCATTCCTTAGTTGGAAGTCAGAGCTCTGCTCTGGCAGGTGGAAAAGAGGTAAACAAGGATTAACCCTTTAAACTTACATAGCTACAATCATTCAAAGAAAGCAAACTAACTTACATTTTTATGATACTCACTTATCTTCTCAGGACACCTATGAGATGAATAAGTGATTTTTCAAAAAGCACAGGGGTATCAGAAATGACATACTGAATCAACCTAAGATCCATACGTGTATTCTGTCTCTAATAGTAGCATAACATAAGAATATGGTACTTTGCATAAAATCAACCTAAAAGACTATACATTTTTAAAATATTCTTACATTTAAAAAATTAGGATTCTGAATGTCTGGTGTGGTTCTCCATTTTTAGATCAATGTTTGTTATTAGTTAAAACACCCCAATTGGGCTAGTTGATCTTTGCATTAGCCAACTGACTTGGAACTCTTTACTTCTCCCGCGATCTGTCCCTCTGCCTAAGTGTGAGGATTCCCAAAGGTTCAGTCCTCTGCTCTCCACCTTCTTATCCTCTATTCTCTGATTTCAACTATTGCCTTTATGTTACTGTGAGTGCTGATCTTAAGATACAAGAGAGGGCTTCCCTGGTGGTCCAGTGTTTATGACACTGGGCTTCCACAGCAGGGGCACAGATTCTACCTAAGGACTAAGAACTAAGAATTTAGAAAGACAATAATGACAACCCTATATGCAAGACAGCAAAGGAGACACAGATGTAAAGAACAGACTTTTGGACTACGTGGGAGAAGGCGAGGGTGGGATGATATGAAAGAATAGCATTGAAACATGTATATTACCATATTCAAAGTAGATGGCCAGTGCAGGTTCAGTACATGAAGCAGGGCCTCAGAGCTGGTGCTCTGGAATGACCAGGTGGATGGGGTAGGGAGGGAGGTGGGGGGGGGTTCAGGATGTGGGACACAAGTACACCTGTGGCTGATTCATGTCAATGTATGGCGAAAACCACCACAATACTGAAAAGTAATTAGCTTCCAATTAAAACAAAAATTAAAAAAAGATCCCTCATGCTACAAGCAGCCAAATAAACAGAAGAAAAAAATTAAAACTAAAAAAAATTGAAAAGGAAGATCCATTGAGACATCAGGTGATTCAGTTCATTTCAGTCACTCAGTCATGTCTGACTCTTTGCGACCCCATGGACTGCAGCACGCCAGGCCTCCCTGTCCATCACCAGCTCCCGGAGTTCACTCAGACTCACATCCATTGAGTCAGTGATGCCATCCAGCCATCTCATCCTCTGTCATCCCCTTCTCCTCCTGCCCCCAATCCCTCCCAGTATCAGAGTCTTTTCCAATGAGTCAACTCTTCGCATGAGGTGGCCAAAGTATTGGAGTTTCAGCTTTAGCTTCATTCCTTCCAAAGAAATCCCAGGGCTGATCTCCTTCAGAATGGACTGGTTGGATCTCCTTGCAGTCCAAGGGACTCTCAAGAGTCTTCTCCAACATTAGGAGGGTGAAATTTAGAAATATTATCTCTCACTTGCAATGAAAAAAAGTGTGGAATTGAAAAATAAGCCTATCTTTGTCCTGTTTTAATCAAAACAGAAATAACTAAANCTTCAGAATGGACTGGTTGGATCTCCTTGCAGTCCAAGGGACTCTCAAGAGTCTTCTCCAACATTAGGAGGGTGAAATTTAGAAATATTATCTCTCGCTTGCAATGAAAAAAAGTGTGGAATTGAAAAATAAGCCTATCTTTGTCCTGTTTTAATCAAAACAGAAATAACTAAAAACAGAATATCTTGCACAGGATGGAACTTTCCCCCCTAGATGGATAGCTTTGTTTATATACGTGATGTGCTGTGCAAGACCTCACTATAAGTTGATAAGGTAAATGAATCCAAACAAAGAGCTTTAACTAGCTTATTTAAATAAGATGAAATAAGGTCCCAAGAAGACTGAATGTAATTGTCCTGCTCTATTCCCCAAGAAGCAAACTCTGTTTTTGTGAGGTCTTTCCCAAGTGTGATGGTTAATTTTATCTGTCAACTTGACTGGGCTAATGAATGCCCAGATAGCTGGCAAGCATTATTTCAAGGTGTGTTTGTGAGGTGGTTTCTGGAAGAGATTAGCATTTGAGTCGACAATCTGAATAAAGATTATGGCCCTCGCCCATGTAGGTGGGCATTGTGCAATCCATTAAGGACCTGAACAGAACAGAAAGCTGGAAGAAGTGCCAATTTGTTCTCTGTATAGGTTAGGACATCCATCTTCTTCTGTCCTTGGATGTCAGCTCCTGACTCTGAAGGACTTCAGATCGGGACTGGAACTGACCCCATGACTCCCATGGTTCTCAGGCCTTCAGGGTTTGGACTAGAACAACACCATCAGCTTTCCTGGGGCTCCAGCCTGTGGACAGCAGATCAGGGACTTCTCAGCCTCCATAAGCCCATGAGACACCCCTTCATAATAAATCTCTTTCTGTGTACCTGTAACTGGATATACTTTCAGTTCTGTTTCTCTGAAAAACCCTGACTGATATACCAATTAAAGAAATAATTTTCAAATTGTTGATTTATTAAATTACCTTTTAACTACCTTTAATATTTTTGTAAACTTGAAGTAATATCTTGGAGTCATAGTTTCAGGTTGGATTCACTTGAGTTTTTCTCATGGAGGAATACTGTGTGGCGGCCACATGAGAGCCTGTATCACCCACACAGATACTCTGGAACTAGGTCTTTACTCAGTGAATTCTTCACAGGGGAATTAAGCACATACATTCTTTATTCAGAAGTCAGAGCTATAGGTGCTGGAAATGGTTTTGAAGATGCCCTTGGAAAAGCTGCCAAGATGAAATGCAGCCCTGGACATGTCAAATATGTTGTGTTTTTCATTTATAAAGTGTTTCATGTTTCATTTCGCCTTCCTTACCGAGCACAGAAGTGATGGTCTTGCTTCATTTTCTTTTCATTTATGTGTGTTTCTGCATGTGCTTATCCACATATTCAGAAAAATACAATGCTGTCTGTATAAAAAAGATGCAGTTCCATTTACGTACATCCCAGCAGTTGGTGGTTTTTAAAATAAGGAAGTATGTCTGATATATTTCTCTTACTTCCTCAGGAAGCTTCTTGGGATGAGGCTGCATCAGGAAGGACATGACTGAAGACTATCAATGAATTAAGTGGAAAAAATAAAGCCACAATCAGAAAAAATAAGACTAAGATGAGCAGGGAAATCAACAGCCAGGGGAGGCATGAGGAGTGAGGAACGGAGCAAGGAACATGTTACAGCTGAGCTGGATCCCGGGGCTGAGTTCAGGAGGAGGAAGACTCTGGCACACACCACTCAGGCACTTCGGCGTATACAGCTCCTCAGAAGCTACTTGCCATCAACTCCACTTCTCTTAACTCTTCCCCTCCACTTATACTGTCTGATGATTGCCAGGATTTTTCTGAGTTTTCTAAGTCAACATAGATTGGAGTCTTAATTAGGTGGGAGAATCTTGGGGGTGCTCCAGAGCAATAGGCAATGTCCCTGTGCCTGCAAAGTCTTCATCTCAGAAGGAAATCTTTCACTATTTCACCACTAAATGTGTTTCTTGTAGGCTTTTTGTAAATACTCTTTATCTGATTAAGGAAGGGGCCTCTTAATCTTGGGCTTCCCTGGGGGCTCAGATGGTAAAGAATCTGCCTGCAACGCAGGAGACCCAGGTTTGATCCCTGGGTTGGGAACATCCCCTGGAGAAGGGAATGGCTACCCACTCCAGTATTCTGGCCTGGAGAATTCAATGAACAGAGGAGCCTGGCGGGCTCCTATCCATGGGGTCACAAAAAGTTGGACACGACTGAGCCACTAACTCTTTCTCCTAATCTCAGTTTGCTGGAAGTTTTGATTTTACCAACTTACTTTTTCTGTATTTATCGAGATGACCACATGGTTTTTTCTGTTGTTTTTTTTTTCTCCTGTAATGATTATACACTAATTCAATAAATGCAGAAAACATATAGATGGCATAAAACCATAAATCTAACAAGAAGTTTATGGAGTTGTTGTTGTTGTTCAGTTGCCCAGTCATATCCAACTCTTTGTAACTCCATAGACTGCAGCATGCCAGGCCTCCCTGTCTCTCACCATCTCTGGGAGTTTGCCCAAGTTTATAGTATAAGTGAAAGTCATGTCCAACTCTTTGCAACCCCGTGGACTGTAGTCCAGGGAATTCTCCAGGTCAGAATACTGGAGGGAGAAGTTGTTCCCTTCTCCAAGGGATCTTTTCAACCCAGGAATCAAACTGGGTTTCCTGCATTGCAGGTGGATTCTTTACCAGTTGAGCTACCAGGGAAGCCAAGTTTCTAAGCTGGAATCAAGATTGCCGGGAGAAATATCAATAACCTCAGATATGCAGATGACAACACCCTTATGGCAGAAAGTAAAGAGGAACTAAAAAGCCTCTTGATGAAAGTGAAAGTGGAGAGTGAAAAAGTTGGCTTAAAGCTCAACATTCAGAAAATGAAGATCATGGCATCTGGTCCCATCACTTCATGGCAAATAGATGGGGAAACAGTGGAAACAGTGTCAGACTGTATTTCGGGGGGCTCCAAAATCACTGCAGATAGTGACCGCAGCCATGAAATTAAAAGATGCTTACTCCTTGGAAGAAAAGTTATGACCAATCTATATAGCATATTCAAAAGCAGAGACATTACTTTGCC